>JAYKKM010000522.1:230000-417500 GCA_035772405.1 Chrysogorgia sp. JL179-B06
TCCTTCCGCCGCAATACCGAACTTTCTCAAACCTTTGCACCCCAGTGTATACTCTTCCCCTCCACTGCGAACGATTCTTGACAAGTTCTTCCCATGATGACTCGGGTATATTACACTTTCTCATTGTATCGGCCAGCATGTCTTTGAAACGTTTCCTTGGTTTGCCCAGCTTTCTGGACCCCATTTCTTAATTCACCATAAAAGATTGACTTTGGTAAGCGTGATTCACTCATTCTGACTAAATGACCAGACCAATGCACATGACGCTTTCGGATGATGCTTTCAATGCTACAGCACTTTGTTTTTGCCAGAATCTCGATATTCGGAACTTTTTCTGCTCAATTTATTTGCATGATGTTTCTCAAGCATCTTTGTTGAAAGGCTTCAATTCTTCACCATATTAAGGCTATGCAAACCAGCTGTTGTGGTACCAGTGACCACACATGTATTGTCTATGAGTTGGGAGACACAGGTTCAGGGTCTTAAACATAATTGAGGAGAAAGTGCTGCCTTTGCAATAATTCCAGCAAATGGTAAGACTTTCGGGTCTTCTCGGATAACGACCTTAAATCGTAGGCCCTCGGAACCCCTTTCAATTGGGCTTCTAGTCTGTTGGAGTATTCCGTTCACCTAAAAGAGTGATAAATCTACTAAACTAACCACCGAAATCACTTAAAGGACATTGGCAACAAAAATTAAGTTTGTCTAATATGAAAGAACTCGTAAAATGATAGAGTAACACCTTTTACAACTTTTCCGTATTTTACTTCGTTTTTGAAATATCTCAGTTTGTTTGATATGTAATAAACTTTATTTATTTACCACAGAAATCTTTCAGCTTACGCTGATTTCCAAAGATGCTGATGCTTCCAAAGATGCTAAATGACATGGTCTCTGACGTCAGGTGCAGGGGAGAGAATTTTCACTCATTAAAAAATGTATTATATCTCAGTGATTATAGGGAGTTGTTATACGCACATTTTCAAGTAAATTTGTGGAACAAACTTGAAGATGTAACTAATTTTTTAATGAGTGAAAATTCTCCACCCAACACCTGACGTCAGACACCATCTCATTTACATATCAAACAAACTGAAATATTTCAAAAACGAAGTAAAATGCGGGAAAGTTGTAAAAGATGTTACTCTATCATTTTACGAGTTCTTTCATATTAGACAAACTTAATTTTTGTTGCCAATGTCCTTTAAGGAATCACATTCGTTCTGAGATTGGTTCAGAGAATGCTAAGAAGAGTTTTAGGATCGCCATCATAGCCCAGAAGGGTGGTTAGAGTTTAATTTTGTGATTTTTTACATTTCTGATTTTTCCTTGCAAACGATTTTGAAAATTCGAAGCAACCTAATCGTAACCCTAGTCCTATAATCGTAAGATCGAAAATAGGCGAAATTTCATATAAGGAGAGACTGAAAACTTTAGATATGTTACCGCTCTGCTATGAGAGAGAAATTCGAGACTTGCTCTTTTTTTACAAGGCACTCTACGGTCATATAGACTTGAACATAATGCAACTATGTTAGTTTTATTAATCATGACCGTACACGACTTACTTTGAATCCTAGTCTTATACTTAAAGTTCCGTTATGTAAAACAAGTACATTCAAGGGCTCATACTTCAATCGGACTGTTCATTTATGGAACTCAGTGTGCAAAACAGCTTCACCTACTAGCTTCCTGACATTATCTAGTTTTAACAACTTTCTTCGTCGCACTTATTCGTCCTTACTTATTTCAGTTTTTGATGTAGACAATGCCAGTCACAGATATTAATTAGTTTTTCTTATGTCAGTGTTTTTATGTATATTTGTATATAAAGGGGGTGCCTCGCATGGACTATTAGAGACCTTTAGATTTGAGCACGAAGACGAGTTTACCATTGCGCATGGTTCTTTTCCATTGTTGTTTTTCCACTGCGCAGGAAAGTTCGTCTTCGTACTCGTACTCAATCTAAAGGTCGCTAATAAGACCTTTTCTATTTTATAAATGAAAATGGATAAGCGAGCTTGGGTTGCTATTTGTACCAACCTCGTACCCATGACTTTAAGTGAATCTCTATCTTTAAACCAAGATGGCGACCAACAGTGTTGAATTGGGTTTTGTCGAAGAAGTTCACAACCCAGAGCGTATTTCAAGTCCTTTTTTTCCAAGTAAAGTAGGCGGTAAGCCTGCTTGGTTAGCGCTTTCCGGTCTACCTGACAAGCAGGCTCTCCGGTGCAAAAGTTGCGAGAAGCCATTGATATTTCTACTGCAAGTTTACGTTCCGTCTGACGACAAAGAGTTAATAGAGACGACGTTTCATCGTACGCTCTTCGTATTTTGTTGCCGGGATGGCGCGTGCTACAAGCCGAACAGCAACGCGTGTTTCGCGGCTTTCAGATGCCAGCTTCCGCGTGGAAACGAGTTTTATGATGCCGAGCCGCCCGAAGACGAAGATTATTATTATAACTGATCTTTAATTAGGAAACCTGAATCACCAACAGGTGTTTTTCATCAGGGTCCTCGTGTACAAATACAATATAGTAAAATACAAATGCGATAAATCTAAATAGTATAGAATAGTATAAAATAATAAAATCCAAAGTTAAAAGTTGTAGTGTTATATTACACTATATAAATTTCAATAATAATAATAAACTTTACATGATATTACTCAACTTTCTCTTAAAAACATTAAAATCATCAGTGCAGCGAATAGCCATGTCAATCTCATTCCAGTCTTCCGAAGCACGTGATACCACTGTCCAATGACCCCATCGTCGCTTTGCTTTGGGTTTACGTATATCGAGTTTATTTCTAGTGTTATGATTATGAATATTCATATTAAGAGTAATGTCAAAATCGTAATCAATTGCCTTGTTCAAACATTTGTGTATAAAAATACATCTATGAAATTTTCTCCTAACATCGAGTGGTTTCCATGATAATTGTTGAAGGGCGTCCGTAGCTGATGAGAAGTATGTTCTGTCCAATAATTCTTTGGCGATTCTATTTTGGAGCACTTGGAGGGAATCCATTTGTGATATGTTACCTCTATCACCCCAGATAATGTCGCAATAGTCAAAGTGAGGCAATATATAGGAAAAATAAAACAGTTTCCTTGCATGCAATGGAAGGTATGCTTTCACTCTTCGGAAAAGACTGAGTTTCTTTAAAACATTGGAACAGATCTTATCAATATGATCGTTCCAGGTAAGGTGACTGTTAATTGTTACTCCAAGATATTTGAAGGAAGTGGATTGTTTCAAAGTTTCAGTTCCAACGGAAATAGTGACTGATTGCAAAGTTTTCATTTTCTGAGGACTACCAATCATCATGAATTTCGATTTGTTCGCATTTAATGTCAAATGATTTCTTTCTAGCCAGTTACATATATTTGATAGATCCCTATTAAGAATATCCTGTATGATTAAAGTGTCTTTATCCGAATAGCAGAGGGCAATATCATCAGCATACAAGGTGATGTTAGCATGATCCACTGAGTTTGGAAGGTCATTCAAATAAATCAAAAACAGAAGGGGACCCAATATTGATCCCTGAGGGACACCAAACTGAACATCGGATTGGTAATTGTTATAACAGGTACATTGACGACGATTAGTCAAATATGATCTAAACAAATCTAGTTCTGAATTTCTTACTCCCAAGCTAGATAGCTTATCCAACAACATTGAGTGATCGACTGAGTCAAAAGCCTTCGATAGATCCAAGAAGATCAAACCAGTAAGATGGCCCTTGTCCAAATTTTTCAACATTTCATCAGTGAAACTACTCACAGCAACACATGTAGATGATTTTGGCTTGAAGCCAAATTGGGCCGTTGATAATAGTTTATGTTGATTCAGGTATTGATACAGTTGATTATGGATTACTTTTTCGAAGATTTTGCTTAGTATGGGGAGTATTGAAATTGGTCTATAATTCGAAGTATCTGTTTTCACGCCAGCTTTAAAAAGAGCAGTTATTTTACCAGTTTTCCAAATTGATGGGAAAATTGATTCTTTAATCAACATATTCAGTAAAGAAGTTAGCGATGGAGTAATCGTATCAGCTGCATCTTTAATCATTCTTGCATTTATTTTATCAATGCCCGCTGGTTTGTTTGTTTTTAATTGATTAAGCTGACTTTTCACAAAATCTTGTGAGACTTCCATAAAACAGAAAGAAGACTCCACTTGTGGCAAATGTGCAAAAACCGATCGAGGGGATAGAAACTTTTGTGAAAGAAGTTTGCCAATGTTTGTAAAAAAGTCATTAAAAACTTTCACAATTTCCCGAGGAGTGGTATACACAATATTGTTATTTTGTATAGAGGTAATGGGATCAGTTGACTTGGTAGGAAGAACTTCTTTGATACTATTCCATAATTTCGAGCAATTCCCTTTATTTTCTTCGATTAATTTCATATAGTAATCGGATTTAGCCTTCTTAATTGAAAGATGAACCTTCCGATTAATTTTACGGAAAGCGACCCAAAATCTTTCAGAGTTAGTATTGCGAGCTTTCCTATGCTGATAGTCACGGTCATTCATTAATTTCGACAATTCCGTAGTCATCCAAGGAGCAGATAAGCCTCTTACACGTCGAGTTTTTATAGGAGCGTGTTGATTAGCTACGTCTATAAAAAGTTTAGACCATAAATCGACCGCATCATTTGCATCCTGAGTAGCGTAAATAACAGACCATGGTACTTGTGAAAGATCTTTTGTAAAATTCTTTTTATCGTAGGTTTTAAATGATCTATATTCAATCACCCTTGGCGACGCTTTAGGCATGCCAGATTTCATCACACAATAGACAAGCGAATGATCGCTTAGTCCCAGATGGATTACCCCTGAGGTGGTAATTCTATGCTTGTTGTTGACAAAAATCAGATCTATTGTAGAACGAGAGTGATTAGATATTCGTGTCGGTTCAAGAATTAGTTGGTCAAAACCAAATGAACTGAAAAATCTTTCAAACTTTTTCTTCGATTGGCGATTTCTTGATGTCGGTTTGTCGCCAAAGTCGATGTTGAAGTCTCCCAGAAGGGCTTTCTCGTAGTTTGGAAAATCGATCTTCGATAGAGATTCTTCCATCCCAGCAAGAAAATCATTTTCCGATTGATCTGGTGGTCGATAAACACAGCCAATTATGAGCGGTTTGCACTTGCTTCGATTTATTTCTATCCACAGAATCTCACTGTCCGTAATATCTAAATCTTGCCGACATTCAAAGTTTAAATCCTCTTTAATGTATGTTATAAGACCGCCTCCTCTTCTCAAGCGTCTATCTCTTCGCACACATGAATACCCCGGTATATCTACTTCACCGTCCAAAATATCTGTATTGAGCCAAGATTCCGATATGGATAAAATATCGAAAGGTTTATGTATCATATATAGTCTCAGTTGATCGATCTTACCAAGGATACTTCTGATGTTTAGGTGAGCAAGTTTTAGGCCCTTGGCTTTAAGTGAGATAGGTGTGCAGTTCGACTCAAATATGGCAGAAGCCAAATCAACATTCTCAGTAGCGGGCGGAGCAAGGTTTTTAGGAATAGAAATCCAATAAGTGATATTGTCTTACTTGAACTATGTCGGATACTCCTGCGTTGCGATCGAGGGAGAGAGGCTTGCCACATATCGCGATGAAGCGATCGAGCGATAATTTCTTGGCCAAATCCAAGCTTCTGGTCTCGAAAATTCATTGACATCACTGGATAATCATTCAAATCGCCAGTCTTGATATCCTCAAGCGATGAAGATGTACTTCTCTCGGAGTTTCTGAAAAGAGAATCCGAAATGAAAGGGAAGTGGTCACCATTGTGCGAGGTTTGCGGCTGCACAGGCGAGAAACGATGTGGAAGGTGTGGTGTCGTGCAGTACTGTAGCAAGGAACATCAAACTATTGACTGGCGGAGAGGACACAAGCTGAGATGTTGTAAAGGCAATAAAGAAAGTACAGATCACGTTCAAGGTGTGTTTAGGTTATGAAATAATAGTTGTCATATAATAATGATAATTTATTGGCTAGTAATAATTAATAGCTAAAATGGAGGTGGGGGGGGGGGGGGTATTGTAATAGGATGAAACTTTAACTTGGCCCTGGGGGAAGATATGTAACTTAAAGATAATGCTTTCGGATTTAATTGCGGTGGTAGTGGTGGGCGGGTTTGACTACATCACGGGCGTTCGTTGCGGGTGACATCGATATATTTGGTCAGCAGACAACTTCGTTTCTTCGTAATCTGTTCGTAGCCGATTTCTCTCAAGGTGATTCATTAATTTCATCCTTATGCCATTTAAGATCATGAAATCTTAAATGGCATAAGGATTTATCATTATGAATCAGAGGCCACGGAAGCACCTAAAAAGTGGGCACTACCAAAAAGAGACAACTTGGTTATTTTCAAAATAATTGTATAATTTAAAAGTTAAAACGTTGTAAGGTGGTAACAGTTAGTACCTGTATACATTTCTACAGCAATGTCATACTTCTACGAAAAGGGTACATTAATTCTTCCCAGCATAGGCAACATGCTGCAGTAAACCTTAACCACCACATTTATAAAAAGGGCATTTTTACTTCAGAAAAAGGGCACATCTTCTAAATTTTGAAAAAAAGTGGGGCATCTGCCACCAGTGTCCCTTGTTCCGCTGCCTCTGTCATGAATAGAACACAACACCAATCCTAAACCCCCCCCCCCCCGCCTTAAGTGTCTTCCAAACCCTAACCCCACCTGTTTTTCAATCCACTTCTAAAAACGAACAAATTACGAGAGAAAACGAAGTTGACTGCTGACCAAACATATTGATGTCACCCGCAACGAACGCCCGTGATGTAGTCAAACCCGTAGTGGGCGATTACCGATTACTGAGTAATCGATACCAAGCCACTAATGTGAGTAATCGATACTGGGACTGGTATCGAACATGCTTTCGATAACTTGAGCCTGCGTTCCTTTTGGACTTTTTCTGATTTTCTCGTCTTTCACATTGTCAACTGCAACATGTAGTGTTGTGTGGAACTATTTTGAAAAGTTTCCAGATGAAACAAAGTCGAAGTGCTTGTTGTGCAACATTCTAACAACACTTCTAACAGGTGTGACGTCACAGTAATCGTTTGAGTAATCGATACCTAACATCAAAAGTGATCGGTATCGTATCTAAACGATTTTGTGGGTATCGCCCACCACTATACGGATGAGCATGCAATCAGCATGGTTAGCAGTCAGCTTTTTTACAATACATCCAGCCATGTATGATTGTAGTGCATGCATGTATAAACACTCAATTATTATGCATTCTCTACTCTATCTCAATTTTGATTGGCTGTTGGCATACTACGAATTTGTGACATCGCTTCATGTGACATCAATGTTCCAATATTATGGTTCAAAAAGTGTAGCTATGACATCATTATTCCAATATCTTGTTGTTAGCTTGCTGTTGCCAGCTTGTTTACAGCAAAAGAAAATGGGAAAATGGCAGGTTTTTCACAAAGATTCACCAACACATTGCTTTAGCACTTATGCATAATAAAACAATTATTGGATTCGGTTTTCACATGATATCGAGAATTATCAATATCAAGGTCTCGGTTTGTGTTGTCCGCCTCAGCCTTCGAGTTCAAACCATTTATATGTATTTTACTTTATCCATATTCAAGTTCATATTTTACTTTATCCATAAACAATGCAACAGGCCACATTTTTAATGTTGGTTGTCTTTCAGAGGGGTCATTATCTGGGAAAAGCAATGCTCTACTTTTTCCCGAGTATGAACTCTTAACCGAGCCAGAACAAACTGTTCAAGATAAATCTGATAACGAAGATGATGAGGATACGAGTGAGTTCCAAAAATACATAAAAGAAAACACAGATGATGAGTCAGAAGCTGTGAGTGACAGTGAATGGGAATTACTAGCTGCTGAGAGTAAGAAAATAAATGGTGCTGTTGAGGATAAGACCTTTTTAGAGTTCAGAAAGCATATCTCAAATGATCCTGACCAAGGTTTGTGTTGTGTTTACCTAATGCTGTTTTTGTAGGCTTTTAAATTTGATGTTTTTATGTTTCTAGTTGTTGTATATTAAATGTTACTGTGTAGCGTGTCAAAATGCTCTTGGGCAATTCCATGTTTAAATGCACTTTTTGTGCATTTTTTATTAAGCAATTTCTTAAATTAAGCAAGAGCCCTTAGTGGCTAAGGAAATGTTATCCTCTTTATGCTTTTTAGCTATAAAAACATCTAACTTTATTGCCAACATCCAAATACAGTGTTGTAATTCTTCAAATTTACCTCTACATAGTTACAATTTTACATGAAATCAAGGTTTTTACACAACATTTACAATGTGTGCATACTATGCTTAAAAAAGAAAAAAGCAGTATTTTGGTTGATTGTTGAAAATATTACAATGGATTAAATTTGTTTTAAATCCAATCCCCTATCAAATTGGGTAACTTTGGGGACAAATATTAAAGAAGCATGAGACAAAAGTGTAATGTCCGTTACGGCTTCTGTGTAATGTCCGCTACACACAAATTTGTTATTTATTTCAAAAAAAAGGTAAAATTTTATCCAACATGTACAAATAATTTTAAAGTATGTACAAATGGATTCATAATTTTGGTGTTTTGTTGCAACAATCATTGTAATTGAGAAGATATGTTTGAAAAAGTACTAAAATAGGCATGTCTTTTCTGGAGTAATGTCCGTTACGCAAAATATTGTGATTGTAAATATATGACATTTTCCAAAACACTCTGAAAAATTGTTGTTGGTAAAAGTGGAAGAAATATATCAAATTAGTTTTCAACATTTGACAAACTGTGTAATGTCCGTTACATGGAATTGCCCTCTTACATTACTAATAATGGGTAATTCCACACACATCTAGTCGAATAATAAATAAAGCCCAGTAAAAAACATGAAATATACTGGTACTAGCATAGTTAACAGGTTTATTTAGAGAAGACCTTACATTTTGTTGCTACGGTACATGCAACATCGGAGAATAAATGAATAAAAATTATTTACAAAGGTGCTAAATATTACAGTGGTTAAGTTACATAATACCATGATTTACTCGGTTTCTTTTGTTCTCGCAGGGAAATTTAATCGCTAAATTCCCCACGTTTATTTGTTTGAAAACTACTCATGCATACAAATTAGGGAAAATTTCAAATTTTTCCTCATTCCTATGATATGCATGAGGGAAATTTAGTAGAACACAAAGGATTTCTTTGTAATTTTCCCTCATTCAAATGCACGGGAAATTTAGTAGACAAAAACTCTGTCTCCAACCACGGCCTGGATAAGGTTCTCAAAGTTATACTCGGCGATCATAATATTACAAACTAATACCATTGTATCCAAACACAAGTAATTGTTCTGTGGGCCCATAATTATTACTCAATGCTAAAGTACTTGTACAGTATTGTATTGTAGAACTTGAGTTGTATAATTTTTAACAAAGTGTGGTCTTTTCTAGGTATTAAGATATCAACGTAATGGTGAGCCACTTTGGGTTGCAAAGCCTAATAAGCTTGAAGCATCAGATGTTCCAAAATGCTGTTGTGGGGCTGAGAGGACTTTTGAGTTTCAGGTATTGCCTATTGTGATGAAAAAGACAAGATGAAAGTTTTGTATCATTAGAACTAGTTTTGGTTGATATATCACTGTTTTCCCATCAGTACCTGGTCATATGTACTCATTATATAAGCTATTAAATGATTAACTAGCTGCTAACTGGTATACACTCTGCTATCAATTCATGTTTTATCATAATCTACATGAATGTAGCTTTCATTTAATACCATATACAGCGTATTACGGAGCATAAATTGTGTATTGTACCCATGTATTGTTTTTATACATATCAGCCAAATTTTAGCCCATTTTCACGTATTTGGCAAACCTAATAAATCAATAAAAAATAAATAAATAATACCAGTAATACATATTAGGCAAATGTCTTATTACAACATTCTCAATTGTTTTTAGATTCTTCCCCAGTTGCTCAATCATTTGAAGGTCGACCAGTTGGAAGCAAGTGTGGACTGGGGAACAGTGGTGGTGTATACATGCTCAAAGGACTGCAACTTGGAAACTATGTACAATGAAGAGTTTGTTTGGAAACAAGACTTCTCCAAGACAGGTTTGCCTGCTGATATTTTAGCCAAGCTACAGCAATAAGTTGAATCATGTTAAGTAAGTTCTAGATCTTGTCTCTGTGGGAATTACACTGTATCAAGGGCGTCGGAAACATGGGTGGCGGCATGACAGGAAAAAACTGTAAAATAACATTAATGATTTTGTATGGGTTTCGCTGATTTACCATTGTTAAAAAAAACACATTAATGGGAATTAGTATCTTGTGTAATTACCATTCATGTGATTTTAACTTTCATTAATGGAAAGTCCATGAAAAACATTAATGTGAATGTGAAATCATTGGTGTAAAATGGTAACCAATTTTCCATTCATGTGATTTTAGCTTTCATTAATGGTAATTCCATGAAAAACATTAATGTGAATGTGAAATCATTAATGTAAAATGGTAACCAATTTTTCCATTCATGTGATTTTAATTTTCATTAATGATAATTCCATGAAAAACATTAATGTGAATGTGAAATCATTATTGTAAAATGGTCACCAATTTTACCATTCATGTGATTTTAATTTTCATTGCTGGTAATTCCATGAAAAACATTAATGTGAATGTGAAATCATTATTGTAAAATGGTCACCAATTTTACCATTCATGTGATTTTGACTTTCATTAATGGTAATTCCATGAAAAACATTAATGTGAATGTGAAATCATTATTGTAAAATGGTCACCAATTTTACCATTCATGTGATTTTGACTTTCATTAATGGTAATTCCATGAAAAACATTAATGTGAATGTGAAATCATTAATGTAAAATGGTCACCAATTTTACCATTCATGTGATTTTAATTTTCATTGATGGTAATTCCATGAAAAACATTAATGTGAAATCATTAATGTAAAATGGTCACCAATTTTACCATTCATGTTATTTTAATTTTCATTAATGGTAATTCCATGAAAAACATTAATGTGAATGTGAAATCATTAATGTAAAATGGTCACCAATTTTACCATTCATGTGATTTTGACTTTCATTAATGGTAATTTCATGAAAAACACCATGTGCATGTGAAATCATTAATGTAAAATAGCCATTAAAAAAGGCGCGAAAATAGTATAGCGATATTTTTCATTTTCTAATAGTGTTACAGTATTATTCAGTTTTGAGTTACTTTCTAACTTCGTTTCATTTTCAACTTTTATTCCTTCATTGTTTCGACGTTTGTTTCCTTTTTACTGGACATATTCTGTTTGGTTTCATGATGTATGTGTGTAAATATGTCCACGAATATGCCAGTGACAGATTGATGGAGAGACAGTCCTATTATTTATCAAATGGTACGCAGGAGCAGCTGAAAGCATGTGATTTACAACTGGTTGGCGACCAAATTAAGTTAAAGAGGCTTGTGGCAGAAGAGGCTGAAACGTTGGACGATGTTTCTAGCGAGGTTTCTTGGTTGGAGCATAAAATTTTCCGCGTCGCCGTTGTGAAAACTGATCAGGCAAAAAAATATCAAATGACCTACAGGCTACACAGAAGAATCTATGTACAACGTAAAGTAAGGTCTTATCTTATACGTATCGTGTATTAATTTGGTTAAATTGTATACTGGAAAAAGACAATTGTAGAAAACTAACGTGTTTAGTCATTTTGCTCGTCGACAATTGATGGGACATGCCGCAAATTTAAAAATCAATAACAATTTTATTCTGTATAATTGTTGTAGACAATTACTTTTATCATCTGTTAGCCCAACTTATGTATATACACAGCTTTATTTTAAACATATCTTGATTATGGCCTGTGTCAGAGGCTGAGCAAACAAATTAGCAACCTGTTATTTTAATATACATCGATTCGAAACCCATGCACCGAACATGATTATAATAATCCAGTTTCTTGTGGGCGGGGGTAATTTGCAGAATGCAGATTGCAGAACGAAGGGCTAGAAAATTCATTAGGCCGGCGGGGGGTAATAGGGTTAGGATCTTTGTTGTTTTGTGGTTGCTTACAATCCAACAAGTTATTGGGTACAAAATGTATTGGTTACAACGTGCTCCTAATATATTGTAGTCGCGTTCTGCAATCTGCATTCTGCAAATTGTCAAATATATATAAGGACTTACATAGCTTATGTTGACTTAGCTAGCTTAAAGTGTTTATGAAACGAAAATTCGAACAAAAACGAACTCCTAAAATAACGAGGGATGGTAATGTAGAGCTCTTTCATATCTCACATCTTTCTGAGTAACCACCGACGTCATGAAAAACGTTTCAGAAAATCAGGTAATTAGAAATCATCATCATTGGTTATCTGCCAGTTGGCAGGTTTTAGGCATGTAGTTTCTCCAAACTTCTCTGTTCTGTGCCATACTCTTAAGTTCAGCATAGTTGATTCCTCCACATAAGTCGTTTAACATCATCACACGTTTCCTTCCTATTGGTCTCTTTCCAATGATACGTCCTTCTATCACCTCTCTTAGCAATCTGTCTCCTCTCAAAATGTGACCAATCCACCTTTTTTTTTCTTTCCATTATTACATTCATTATCGTCCTTTTCTCTTTCACCAAACCTAAAACCTTCTCATTTGATATCTTGTCTCTCCAACTTATTTTCTCCATCTTTCTCCATATCCACATCTCAAATGCCTCTTTCAGCTTCTTTCTTTCTCATTGTCCAAGTTTCACATCCATATAAGGCCACACACCATACAACAGATTTTATGATCTGTTTTTTTCAACTTTCTATCCATTCTCTGGGTTAGCAGTTCTTTTCTATTATTGAAAGCCTTTTTTGCCATCGCAACTCTAGCCTTTATTTCTTCTTCGCATCTGCCATCTTCCTTCACTAAAGCTCCCAGATATCTGAATTTCTTCACCTGCTCTACTGTATTTCCATATATTTAAATATGTAGTTCTACTCCTCCTCGCCTTTATTCTCATCGATTTCGTTTTCTTCACGTTGATCTTCATATTGTACCTTCTTCCAGTCACATCCAATTAGAAATATAGTAAATTAATTTGGCATCGCTATTTTGGTGTAATGATGTTAGGTTTCACAAAGTGTCGTAATGTTGGGAACTATAGTCTGAGGTGCAGCGTGACGCGAGTTGAGTGTTGAGATGTGAAGGAGATAAAACAGCGAGTGTGCTATTTTAGTGATGTGCGTGAGTTTAGACCTAAGGAATGCGAGATCAGTCAGTCAACGAGTGTTTAATCAGTGTAGGATGTTAACCAATGAAGAAAGAGAGAGTAAGTGTTTTGAGTGAGATAAGAGTTTGCGTGACAGTAGAATTAAATAATTGAGGCGATATATTATTGGGAATTTTGAGCTTGTTATTTGAGTTGTTGTGCGAGAGGTTTGACTCCGATCGAGTGAATAAATAACGCGAATAACTTGGAATTTGTGACCTGCGTTCCCACAGTAATGTGCAAAGATTCAAGTGATTTTGTTGAATAATCTCAAAGATATGCACCTGATTTTCTAAAAACGTGTAAAAACCTCGTGACATCGGTGGTTACTTATTTGCATATAATATCACAAATATCTAAATATCTCAAGAACGACGTGAGATACGAAAGAGCTCTACATTACCATTCTTCGTTATTTTAGGAGTTCGTTTAAATACCTAAAACTTAATTTTCGTTTCAAACACTTTAATGCGAGTATAAATGTGTAATTGTGATAGATTATTAGAAGATTACTAGAAGATATGCTTAAATTAGCAACCATAAAGCAAGATAATTTTATTAAATCTAATGTTAATACATCAGCTGTATCATTCACGCTTTGTCGAATAAATACATAAATGTAAATAGAAATACATTCATGGTTTTTCAAAGAAATACATGAATGTAAATATAAATACATTCATGGCTTTTAAAGGAATACCGTGAATGGAGATCGAAACATTCATGGTTTTTCAAAGAAATACATGAATGTAAATATAAATACATTCATGGCTTTTCAATGAAATACATGACTGTAAATATAAATACATTCATGGCTTTTAAAGGAATACCGTGAATGGAGATCGAAACATTCATGGTTTTTCAAAGAAATACATGAATGTAAATAGAAATACATTCATGGCTTTTCAAGGAATACCGTGAATGGAGATCGAAACATTCATGGTTTTTCAATGAAATACATGACTGTAAATAGAAATACATTCATGGCTTTTCAAGGAATACCGTGAATGGAGATCGAAACATTCATGGTTTTTCAATGAAATACATGACTGTAAATAGAAATACATTCATGGCTTTTCAAGGAATACCGTGAATGGAGATCGAAACATTCATGGTTTTTCAATGAAATACATGACTGTATATAGAAATACATTCATGGCTTTTCAAGGAATACCGTGAATGGAGATCGAAACATTCATGGTTTTTCAATGAAATACATGACTGTATATAGAAATACATTCATGGCTTTTCAAGGAATACCGTGAATGGAGATCGAAACATTCATAGTTTTTCAGAGAAATATATGAATGTAAATAGAAATACATTCATGGTTTTTCAAAGAAATACATGAATGTAAATAGAAATACATTCATGGATTTTCAAAAAAAAACATAAATGGTATTGTTGAGTATGAGTATGAGTATGATTTATTTTGAGTCGATCACGCAGGATAAGGTTGCCCTATTTATCCGAGCCAGAGGCTCATGTTTTAAGCGCTCGACTATTTAGTTTATCACTCTTAGGTGAACGGAAAACCCAACTGATTAGGGATTCCGAGGGCCTACGATTTAAGGTCGTTTTCCGAGAAGACCCGAAAGTCTTACCATTTGCTGGTTTTGTTGCAAAGGCAGCACCTTCTCCTCAATTATTTTAAGACCATGAGTGGTGGTCCGACACAGGGTTTGAACCCGGGTCTCCCAGCTCATAGACATGTGTGATAACCACTAGACCACAACAGCTGATTCAAAATACCATTAATGGGTTTTATCACCATTAATGGTTTCACATGAAAACCCATCAGTGGGAACAGTTCGGATTTCCCATCAATGGTTTTTTGAATGGGAATTGGCCATTTACCATTGAAACATTCATGGTTTTTCAAAGAAATACATGAATGTAAATAGAAATACATTCATGGTTTTTCAAAGAAATACATGAATGTAAATAAAAATACATTCATGGTTTTTCAAAGAAAACCACGAATGGAGATCGAAATACATTCATGGATTTTGAGAGAAAAACATAAATGGTATTGTTCAAAATACCATTGATGGGTTTTATCACCATTAATGGTTTCACATGAAAACCCATTAATGGGAACAGTTCGGATTTCCCATTAATGTTTTTTTGAATGGGAATTGGCCATTTACCATTGAAACATTCATGGTTTTTCGAAGAAATACATGAATGTAAATATAAATACATTCATGGATTTTCAAGGAATATCATGAATGGAGATCGAAACATTCATGGTTTTTCAAAGAAATACATGAATGTAAATAGAAATACATTCATGGTTTTTCAAAGAAATACATGAATGTAAATAGAAATACATTAATGGTTTTTCAAAGAAACACATGAATGTAAATAGAAATACATTCGTGGTTTTTCAAAGAAATATATGAATGTAAATAGAAATACATTCATGGTTTTTCATATAAATACATGAATGTAAATACATTCATCGTTTTTCAAAGAAATACATGAATGTAAATAGAAATACATTCATGGTTTTTCAAAGAAATATATGAATGTAAATAGAAATACATTCATGGTTTTTCAAAGAAATACATGAATGTAAATAGAAATACATTCATGGTTTTTCAAAGAAATACATGAATGTAAATAGAAATACATTCATGGTTTTTCAAAGAAATATATGAATGTAAATAGAAATACATTCATGGTTTTTCAAAGAAATACATGAATGTAAATAGAAATACATTCATGGTTTTTCAAAGAAATATATGAATGTAAATAGAAATACATTAATGGTTTTTCAAAGAAATACATGAATGTAAATAGAAATACATTCATGGATTTTCAAAAAAACACATAAATGGTATTGTTCAAAATACCATTGATGGGTTTTACCACCATTAATGGTTTCACATGAAAACCCATTAATGGGAACAGTTCGGATTTCCCATTAATGTTTTTTTGAATGGGAACTGGCCATTTACCATTGAAAAACCCATTAATGTTTTTTTACAGTTTTTTCCTGTGGCAGTAGCCCCCACAAGACCTAGAGTGTGGGGACATCGCCCCACGATTGGGGGCATTGCCCCCACGATTGAGCCCAGCCTTATACTCATAATTTATGAGTACACTCTCGAGAGACACACATGTCTTAATGGCATAACTCGTGTATCTAGGTACTAACCCTAATCATAACCCTAACACCCCTAGAGTTTCATCCTAATCTCCCTGCGGGATTTCCCCATCTATGCTCCCCAGACTTCGCACGCCATGTATTTGGTATTTGTTGATCACAAATCGGAAAACGATGCATGTTTAATCTGTATATTTTGAGCGTTACCTCCTCATTCAATATTTAACCGATCTGAAAACAGATTTGGAATTACCGAGTCCAAATACATATAACATACAATAACCGCTCTCCCGCCTTTTCTACCTTCTACCTCCCGCCTTTTCTACCTTCTACCCAGAGCCCAGATAACAAATCCCAAAAGGCGGTTCGTCGTACGTAGATTTTCAACGTTATTTCGGCCAATATTTACTCGATTTCAATTCTGAAAACAGATTTGGAATTACCGAGTCTAAATACATAACATACATGTCTATTATATTACGAGAACGTGTATACTTCGTAAAAACCTGCTTATGTAGTTCGTCAGAATGGTCGGATCACAAATCGCCATTGAGAGCTTCGCTTTGTCTGTCAAGGCCAAAATATTGTGCGATACAAACGCATCACCCAAAACGACTTTTACTTCCTTATAAGTTGGTCCAACCATTTTACATGCAGCTATAGCTCACTTTTACGGTATTTTTGTTGAAGATCTTCAACAAAAATACAGTAAACGTGAGTTATAGCTGCACTTAAAATATGGCGAGCATAATCAGTAACCACTATCCGAAAGTGAACACTCAGAAAGTGAGTTTTATTATCCTGAAAACTACAATTACGACGACGAAAACAACGAAAATGCCAGTGAAGTCTTCCCGTTGCAAAACAGCCAAGACGACCAAAAATGCCATATAACTAGAAATACGTTATACGCAACACCCCTCGCCCGCTTATACTGTTTGAAACTTTTATAGCGTAGTTGCTAATTTACTACTGTAATACACGAGTTACTGCAGTTCTTTTACTTGAATTAGGTATTAGCCATTTATTTGCAAAACTGAATAAATTTGCAGTGGACAATAGCTGAGAGCTTTGTGTTGTTTGAATTTAATTCTTCCATAGGACATCAAACTAAATAGCGTAAACTTTTTAAATTTTTGGGTGCAGTACCTGGCACCAGGGTTCGAATTAACGGTGTGCAATGTGCAACTTGCACATCGTTTTGGCCCAAATAGTAAAAGTTGCACATCACTTTTCAAAACGATGTGCAGAAAACAAATAATCTCAGTATTGAACACAAACAAATAGTTCTGACAAACTATAAGTTAAGTTAACAGTCCTATTTCCCAAAGGTTGAAAAATTGTGTGTATTTCCCGCAGCCACGCAAAAATTGCTATTAAAATTGTAAAGAAAAGCCATAATCGATTGACGCCATATTTTGCGTGTTTGCTCTAAAGTGCCCTGGGAACGAGTCACTTTCCCGCACAGGCCCGCGCAATTTCCAGGAGTTGCCCGCACAAAATGGTGGCCGAAATTTGATCTTTGACGCGCATTTTAGTGATTTTATATAAAACTTTCCAATCTCGTAAACCAACAGGTAGCAATGGCAACCGAAAGTATCTCATGCCTAGCCTAGAAATAGCCTAGAATGGGGGGGGGGGGGCATGAATGCACATCGTTTTTACTCAACTAATTCGAACACTGCCTGGCACCTGCACTGAACAGAATAGTGGGGAAGTTTACTGCTGTTTCTTCCATAACAGTACTTGTCTCACACTATTGATGATTCATCATGGCCAGCGAGAGCAAAACTCGGGCCCCAGGACTGACATGTGTACCCCTCCCCTAAACTTCCATGAGATGTATGAATGATCCCTTAATTGCAAGTATATATTTTTAGATACCTCATACCTTTATAATGTTATTGTATGTAGTAACAGTACAGCATAATATACAATTATTGGATGAGGTTGAGCATCATGATATCAAGAATTATCCAGACCGAGGTCAATGTTATCTGCCAAAGCAGATAACTTTGACCGAGGTCTGGATAACTCTTAATATCATGTATAAGACGAATCCAATAATTGTTTTATTATACATTGTTCAAGATACAGTAAAAACCCGCTAACAAGAACCTACATTTTACCCAATCAGCCTGGGATAGGTTCTTATATTCTTATATGTTCTTATATAAACAAATTCTTAATTTCAGCCTGTGGTTCTTAATAATGGTAGGTTCTTGTTAGCGGGTTTTTACTGTAGTCTTACTAAAAATATACAAACAAATCTACTACAGGCATTTTTTATTTTGTAATTTTTGCACGCTTGGTCCTAGTGATGTCATCAGCGTTAAATAATTTTTGTTTTGGACACCTCCGTGCAATAATTCACAGTATTCAACAGAAATGAGGTCGCACCTGCCATAGATTGAGAATTCACTGGAATTGACCAATAAGAAACGAGAATGAATTTTGAATGTATAATAAATGCTTTTAACCAGCGGAATTGGGGAAAGTGTTGAGATGAACAAGTACTTCGTGTTGCTGGTAGGTACGCATAATGGTTTCAACATTTCATTGGTCTGCAGAATACACCAGTCACAAGTGATTGACGTGGCGATGTTGGCCGGGCCTCTTGCAAGACCCAGGCATTTTGGCCCCCTCACACCGACCTTGTGATTCATGATATAATCAACTCAGTAGTATAAAAAGACACCAAAGGCTGTTAAAGAATGAAGGAAGAAAGTGCATCCTCTTTATTATTCAAATGTATAGGGGTGCATATAGTGCAAATGTATAGGCATCAATTTGGTTTTAATAAGACATATTAGGGATTCTAATCTTTCCTAATTCTGGACATGAAACTAATCGGTTAATAGAAACCCTCGGATTGGTAGCATGCTAGTTAAAAAATGTCTTGAAGGCATTTTACCACCATTTCTAAAGAACAATTTTAATCTCAATGAATCTTGCATACATGTAGGAGCATTATATCTATTGCCTTAATTGACAATACTGCATTTGTAGGATTGATACAACTTTCAAGTTATAATTAGTTTTTGTAACATATTGTACATATATATGAATATGTGTAATAAATTTATATTTGTAATAAATAATAATTGTAATTTGTTAGGAAACAGGACCCCCATCAATACCAGTGTTAGCATTGAACAGGCTATCCTGTATTAATGTTATTGTATTATTCTTGTTATTTTTACTATTATTATTAATAATGCCTAAACTTTTCCCAATCCCAAGAGTGTTGTCAGACTTGTGTATACTGGTTCCAAAAAATTGACGAACCTATTATTCTGTTGGAAAACCTCTATTGCTTTCATAATATTAAATGCACATATATAATCTATATTCAGGATGACATATGTCTCCTCAGTCTTTAATTTAAATATAGTGTTTTTTGTTTATCCCCCTGGCCAACAGAAAATTGAACCAGAAGTGGTTTCTTGCAATTATGGAACAACATTGCACAGCGGGGCAGGGCATTTTCTTGCTAAAGTGGTAAAAATATCTAATTCAAGTGTGGATGATCTTGTGGATGATCTAGCTGACATAGTACTCGCTAGTTGTTCATAATCCATAACAATTTCTACTGACAGTGTCAACATATCCAATGTCAATATAATCCAATATTGGACAGCATTGTCCAAGCCTATCCACAGACACAATATTAAACTTGTGGCCCACTAGGCCTGCATATACTGTGGGCCTAACATGCTTATGGACATTCAACAGACATTCACACGTTTCGAGCGAAAGCCCTTCGTCACTCAAAAGTCTCAAGACAATCAAAATGTAATAAACGATAAAGTAGTGAAGGCAGTGGCTATTCGTACGGTAGCAGTAAGGCGGTAGTCTTTTAGAATTCAACGAAATGCTAATCCTAATATCACCAAAATACTAAACCTAACCAAATTACTAACCCTAACAAAAAAGCTATTTGAAAAGGCATATTAATGTTTATCGAACTCGACCGGAAATCGCGGGTTGGAAACGAACCCGTAATATAGACACTTAAAAGTTCAAATAAAATGCTTAACACACACTCACAGTGCACTACTATTAGTCGTTATTTAAGAATACTAATTTATTTACCTGTGTTCGTGTCCGAGTAAGGTATCCATAGGCATTATTAGATGAGTCAGTTTCAAAATAAAACTTGCTTGTCCGTCAACACTACATTCTACAGTTTCGGCATGACATCAGTGTTTGTTCAAAACAAACATAATGCATCCGCTGATTTTGTGCGGAATATGGCTTGTTTTGATGTAATTATATCTTTTGTTGCTCCTCGGTTTCAAATGGGTTTTGCTCTTGCCGCCTTGAACGCCTTCCTCTTTTTAGTATTTAGGTTAGGGTTTCTCACCCGGTTAAAAAACTCGTTAGGCGGCGGGTTAGGATCTTTGTTGTTTTGGGGTCGGTTATTATTATCCACCTCGTTAGGCAAATTGTTGTTTCGTTTCGCAAACCTGTTTAAGTACAAGAAACCTCAAAAATAACCCTAATACTGATAATACTAATAATATATACGAACTGTCAACTGTATACTATAACCTTATAAATCACTACAACGTATATTGAGGACTTGGTACGGTGGCCCATAACTGTCACGCCAAAAAACTTTAAGTCACGCCAAAAAACTTTAAGTCACGCCAAAAAACTTTAATCCACGCCAAAAAACTTTAATCCGCGCCAAAAAACTTTAATCCGCGCCAAAAAACTTTAATCCACGCCAAAAAACTTTAATCCACGCCAAAAATCTTTAAGTCACGCCAAAAATCTTTAATTTAGAGTACACCAAGTAACACCAATATTAGGATACACCGCTGGACATACGGGCTCAACCGTGATTAACGTTTTACTGTTGTATATAGACGCTGTCTCATCCCTATGGCGCAGCAAGCTGGACAAATCGATGTTGTGTCTACTTGATGAGGACAGTATACCTTTGAAGTGATGATCAACCTTTGATGATGATCGACCTTTGAAGTGATGACCCACCTTTGAAACGATGATCGACCTTTGAAGTGATAATAATAGGCCCGGGTACATCATGTTAGGGGATCCGGCACTATATAATCAATCCACCTACATTAGGTCCCTTACCTTACTTATCCGTTTACACGATTCATTGGTCTCCCTTGTCATCCCTCGCTCCAGCCCACTTTAAGCCTCCCTTAGATCTAGCATCCCTTAGACACATTTCAGGGGTGCAACTAGGAATTTTCGAGAACAGGGGTCCATGATATTAGGGCAAAGTTACTTTAGCGTCCGCATTTTCGGCTTTTTTATAGGTTGAATTAATATAAAACATATTCGTAAAAATGAGGGTAAAGAGTATGAACAGCCCCCCCCCCCCCCCCCCCCTCTAGTTGCGCCCCTGCATTTAACCCACCTTACACCCACTTAGACCATTGTAGCCTCTATTGGACCCTCTTAGCCTCCCTTAGACACTCTTAGACCCACTTAGCACCATTACACCCACTAATTAGCATCCCTTACACTCACTTAGCCTCCCTTAGACCTATTTAGCATCCCTTAGACTTACACCCACTTAGACTCCCTTAGACCCTCGTAGCCTCCATTGGACCCTCTTAGCCTCTCTTACACCCATTTAGCATCCCTTAGACACTCTTAGACCCACTTAGCATCCCTTACACCCACTTAGCCTCCCTTAGACCTACTTAGCCTCCCTTAGACACATTTAACCCACCTTACACCCACTTAGACTCCCTTAGACCCACTCTTACATTTAGCCTCCCTTATACTTTACACCCACTTAGACTCCCTTAGACCCTTGTAGCCTCCATTGGATACTCTTAAAAGGATCCAAGGGGGGCTAAGTGGGTCTAAGGGATGCTAAGTGGGTGTAAGGGAGGCTAAGTGGGTGTAAAGTAGGTTAAATGGGTCTAAGGGAGGCTAAATGTAAGAGCGGGTCTAATGGATGCTCAGTGGGTGTAAGGGATGCTAAGTGGGTGTAATGGATGCTAAGTGGGTGTAAGGGATACTAAGTGGGTCTATGGTAGGCTAAGTGGGTGAGTGGGTGAAGTGGGTCTAAGAGAGGCTAAGTAGGTGTAAGGGATGCTAAGTGGGTGTAAGGGATGCTAAGTGGGTGTAAG
The DNA here is from genome assembly GCA_035772405.1 of Chrysogorgia sp. JL179-B06. NCBI lineage: Eukaryota > Metazoa > Cnidaria > Anthozoa > Scleralcyonacea > Chrysogorgiidae > Chrysogorgia > Chrysogorgia sp. JL179-B06. The sequence goes on from JAYKKM010000522.1 coordinate 252,544, forward strand.
GGATGCTAAGTGGGTCTAAGGGAGGCTAAGTAGGTGTAAGGGATGCTAAGTGGGTGTAAGGGATGCTAATGGGTGTAAGGGATGCTAAGTGGGTCTATGGTAGGCTAAGTGGGCATAGGGGATGGTGGGTGTAAGCAGGGGCGTACCGTGCGGGGGGGTGGTAAATTGGTCGGTAAAACGCGGAGTCGGTCGGTAAAGCCTGGCATCGTCGGTAAAACCGATTGGTCAGCCAAGAGCTTACGACATCACGTTACGACATTACGTTACGACATCACGTTACGACATCACGTTACGTGATCACGTTACGACATCACATCACGTTACGACATTACGTTACGACATCACGTTACGTTACGACATCACGTTACGTTACGACATCACGTTACGACATTACGAAAATGAACACTTGTCCACTCAAGATTCTAGTTAATAAAATACAATTATAGTAATACGATTATGAAACGCCCGGTAAATGGCAAAAGTCGAGAGCAAGTTTAGCTTTTTGAGTCGGCTGACCGGCTCTCCCGACGGAAACGGAGCCGAATAGCCGATATACACTATAATGCTATTACCTATAATAGCTAAATGAATTAACGTTATCCTCGACAAAGCTAAAAGGCCAAAGCTAAAAGGTCAAAGCCAAGCGCGAAAAGTACGATAATAGCGACAAGTTTTAATTTAGTTGTGTCGAAATTCTCCATTGAAAATTGAAATACAGGGCGGGAGACTTGCAGCCAAGAGCTAAACGTTTGAAGGAAATCGTACATTTCGCGCTTGGCCGTTTGGCCTTTTAGCTTTGACCTTTTAGCTTTGACCTTTTAGCTTTGGCCTTTTAGCTTTGGCCTTTTAGCTTTGTCGAGGACAACGTTAATTCATTTAGCTGTATACGTAATATATACACTATATACTTCTCTACATAGATTCAAAAACACTTTTGACTCGAGACCTAGTATATATATATATATATATATATATATATATATATATATATATATATATATATATATATATATATATATATATATATATATATATATATATATATATATATATATATATATATATATATATATATATATATATATATATATATATATATTATATATATATATATATATATATATATATATAGATATATATATAGATTATATATATATATATATATATATATATATATATATATATATATATATATATATATATATATATATATATATATATATATATATATATATATATATATATATATATATATATATATATATATACATGGGAATATACACAATATATCCAACATAAATACAGTGTATACATATACACAATATACATACTATATACGCAACATGTATAAAGTATATATTCTGCAATACCGGGCCTTTCTCTTCAAAACGTGAACTATTTCCTCTGTAACATATAGAATATTACCACAAGTATAATACATTTTTTTATTTTGTTGATTATAATGAAGTAATCCCTCTATACGGAAGTTGGCAAATTTTTGAATTTGTAATTCTCGGAAACGACATATGCTACATTTTGAGAATTTAGATGAATTTTAAGAGGAATCTAAAACTTATAAATCATACAATCTGAAAAACCACTACCAGCCGACAACTTTAATAATATCAGTAAAACAAAGCATATATTCCGAAAAATAATGACATCCTGAAAACCCAAGATTCGAGTCAATAATTCGAGACGAGACTATTGTGAAATTTTGATATTTCGACTTTATTTCAAAGTCATCTTCACCTATAGCTATTAATATTTACATGCTATCATGTTAATTAGTTAATTGTCAATGAGTGTGACCACAGAGTGTGAAAGTGTCAGGTTGGAGTCAGTTCTTTGCTGACCTTAAGACTCGAATTTAACTCTGGTTTCATCTTAAACTTAATGTGTAAAGCTTCTATATTAAAAGTTGACTTATAATGATTATAATAATTATAATATATATTATAATATATATTATAATTATTATAATTATTATAATTATTATTATTTTAGACTTATCCGAGTAAATAATTTTATGGTTGTTAAAGGACATTGGCAAACAAAAATTAAGTTTGTCTAATATGAAAGAACTCGTAAAATGATATAGTAACACCTTTTACAACTTTTCCGTATTTTATTTCGTTTTTGAAATATTTCAGTTTGTTTGATATGTAAATGAGATGGTCTCTGACGTCAGGTGCAGGGTAGAGAATTTTCACACATTAATATATTAGTTCCATCTTCAAGTTTGTTCCACAAATTTACTTGAAAATCTGTGTATAATAACTCCTCATGATAATGAACGTTGTAAACTTAGCAATCACTGAGATATAAGACATTTTTAATGAGTGAATTAAAATTCTCTACCCAGCACCTGACGTCAGAGACCATCTCATTTACATATCAAACAAACTGAAATATTTCAAAAACGAAGTAAAATACGGAAAAGTTGCAAAAGGTGTTACTCTATCAGTTTACGAGTTCTTTCATTTTAGACAAACTTAATTTTTGTTGCAAATGTCATTTAAGTCCGTCATATTGTTTGTGTAAGTCAGTATACAATCTAAATTCCTTTTTCTTTTTACTTGTAAAGAGGCCAACACTGCTAGCAAAGATACTTGGTGTGTACCGAATTGGTTGCACGAGTAAATTGACGAACGCTCCAATTCGAAAAGATCTTTTGGTGATGGATAATTTGCTTTATAATTGTAAAGCGGATCAGGTAAATGGTTTCCTGTTTTGTTGAATTGCTGTTTTATTTTTCTTATTCATTTTTCGTGAAAAGCAATTACCGTTTTATGTTGAACAGGTCTTTGATTTGAAAGGATCGATACGAAGTCGGTATATTTATTTGTCATCTCAGGAAAACAATGTGCTATTGGACGAAAATCTTTTGGAAAGTGAGTTCTATGCCTATATGCATTACATTCTCTCATTTTTTTGATCGATTTTATTAGATATTAATGTAAATACAAAAAATACCCAAACGGAAAGAGCGCGAACGGGACTCGAGGACCCATGCGAGGCGCCTTCCCGTTGAAATTAAAAATACATAAAGTCATAGACCAACTGCTCAGAATTCACGATGCACCAACACGCACAGCCCCAACCCCATTCTTCCGAACTCCACTGAACAAAATGAATAAAACTGAGTGGAGGTTGAAGCTGCGCACATACAACGATGCTTCGTGGAATCTAAGCAGTTGGTACATTAGAAACCTACTCTCAGTGACAGGAACAGTTACGGTATAATGACCATGTACAAGTCACATCAACGTCACAAATAGATGTCAGTAATGATAAATAAGTATTGAGTAAAAATATTTTGAATGTTGCAAGACTGTAGAGACTATTGGGTGGTGCTATTTTACTAACAGAATTCCAGAGAGGAACAATTCTGTTAAAGTAGGAGGCTTGAAAAGTACTAGTTTTACAGGATGGTGCTTTAAGCATAAGGGTAGGATTTTTACAGATGCGGGTACGACTATGACTAACAAACGAGACAATTAGTTATAAATATTTAGATCAGTGAGTCCATACAAAGCCTTACAAAAAAAACATAGATCCTTAATTTCCCTGTCGTAAGACAAGATTTAGAGCCAGGAGCCGCTCCTTGTATGACATTGCCCCCTATGTTGGATTATAGGATCCAATTTTTACATGCTATAGATCATAGACGGGGAGGAAGAGAAAGAGAGAGAGAGAGAGCGAAACGTAGTAATGAAGAAATGTAAGAGAAGAGAAAGAAATTTCGTAACTATTGTCCTTATTTTATTCTCTAACAGTGATTGCCACATCTCCGTTATTCATTCGATCTCAATCGAAAGCTGTGTTATCACGAGCAATCAACCAAGATACTGAGTTCTTGGCTAGACATATGGTAATGGACTATTCATTGCTGCTGGGTATTGAGCAAGATTCGTCAAAATTGGTTGTTGGAATTATAGGTATTGTTATAATAGATAATTATTTTAACCTGCATATCTCACGTTTGGGGATCTTCCTGGGAAACAGAAATTTAACTGACAGTTATTTACGATCGCAATTGGGGTTTGCAAATAAAAGTGCCTTATAGCCGAAAATTTCATCTTTATGGACTTTTTGCTGTTAAAGTTATCGGATGTGATGTCACAAGAGGCATTTTTGTGCCAAGTAACAAAAGAAAACTGGTTTGGAGTTGCCTCTTGTGTCATCACATCCGGTAACTTTGACAGCGAAAAACTCCATGAAGATGAAATTTTCGGCTTACAATATATATTATGATTTAGCCCACGCTTAGCGGAAAGCCTCACAGGAAACTCCCATTTCGCAAAGCACCATTTTGCAAAGTACAATTATTAAGCCAGTCTTTCCAATATTGCGCCAGATACTTTTTCTGGCTAACATTAGCTCGGACATAGCTCGAAGATTTCCTTTTGAGTGTTAAAATGTTTTCTCTTTGTTGAATGCCCCTAACAACCCGGCCTTGGTCCATTTTCTAGACTTCATTCGTACTTTCACTTGGGACAAGAAGCTAGAGATGTATGTGAAATCCACAGGTATTCTAGGAGGCCAAGGTAAAATGCCAACTGTCGTCTCACCAGAACTTTACCGCGAACGTTTCTGCGAAGCAATGCAACGGTATTTCTTAATGATTCCGCACAAGTGGCTGGGGTTGGGAAATGAACTGAAATGACTGTGTCAGTGGTTTCTGAAATTAACGCGGACGTAAAATATCGTAAAAGTTTATGATCAAGGTTTTGTTTATGCAGGAATGGATGAGTTTTAGTAGCCTGCAGACTCTACCGCGAATAATATCCCGTGTATACTAGAAATACGTGTATGCAACAACCCCTCGCGCGCTTATTTAAAGGACATTGGCAACAAAAATTAAGTTTGTCTAATATGAAAGAACTCGTAAAATGATAGAGTAACACCTTTTACAACTTTTCCATATTTTACTTCGTTTTTGAAATATTTCAGTTTGTTTGATATATGTAAATGAGATGGTCTCTGATGTCAGGCACTCAGGTGGGTAGAGAATTTTTACTCATTAAAAATGTCTTATATCTCAGTGATTGCTAAGTTTACAACATTCATTATCATGAGGAGTTATTGTACGCACATTTTCAAGTAAATTTGTGGAACAAACTTGAAGATTGAACTAATAATGAGTGAAAATTCTCTACATATCAAACAAACTGAAATATTTCAACAGATTTTCTAACTGCTTATTTTTTTGATGCAGTTTGTGCATGCAATTTGTGGGTGATGCACTGAACAGAGAAGTCTGCCAACACTAACTTGTCTCGCAGACAGGGTTAGAAACCAATTGTATAACTCTTGATTATTGAAATTAATAATTAATTTTATTAAAATTAATTATGTCAGTAGTCAAACTACGCGACTTAGATAGCCGTAATATAGTCGTTTGAGGTTGTAAACATGATTATAACACGTATTAAAGGTGAAAGTGTGCTAGGTAAGGTGGACAGTGTTGGCAGAAATGCAAAGAAAGTAACCTCAATGTTATTTTCATAATTATCGCTATTACAACAAAAAATGGACAATACATGGCTCTAGGTACAATGCTTACTGTACCAGCACATAACATCAAAATCCCTCAATTACTGGATCATGGCTAAAAGGAATAACCCAAAAGTACCTTGCTCCCATGGCCAGGGTGCATTCCACGTAGCAAAACCCGAAGATCTCCGGCATGGAGTTAGGATACTTCTTGGCGTAGCGACGTATGATTTCTTTCTTGGCGTGTTGGCGTAACTATGTTTTGTCTTCAACGGCGGCAGGCGGGCTGATCGGCGTAGTTAAGTACTTGTCCAGCAAATATACTTCAATTTAAGGTAAATGTTGTAGCTTGCCAGCTTGGTACTATAATTATGCCCATGCAGTCCTCTGCGTCATATCTGAGCTATTTTATAGTTTAACGAGGTTCTCTGCGTACACGAATTTTGTCTTGGCGCAACTTCGGCGTAAGCTATACATGGAATGCACCCTGGTCCCATCAATTACTGCATAAACAAAGCCTTGTATATTAAAAATGAAATGCCTTGTAGACCACAATTTATACAACCTGCTGGTCAGGTTAAATCCAATAGAAGAGCTCACATTCTGTGAATGTTTGCTTGCTTTATTATGGAAATAGTAATTATAGAAAGCCATTTTGTATAAAAGACATCCAAATATTAGGTTAATTTGAATAAAATTAAAAATATTGGCTTGAAGAAACAGTACATTGTCAATGATTTCCACAAAGTTTATAAATACAGTTCTTGCTTTTCCCTTGGGAGATGAATTTCTCAGATTTCTCTAGTTCATCAGGTTATGGTGCCGTTAAGATAATCAATAAACATATTTCCAAGTTTGGTTGTGTCTTCAACTGGATGCATCTTGGTGTAGGTGGTAAACTGTTTTCGTAGCCGTCTCAGTTCAGCCATGGTCACATGTCGTTGGAATCGTATCTGAGGGAATTAAGTGCATTAGGTTTATAAAGATCATTTTCAAGAGAGCTTTCCCAAAATTAATATCATACTTTATTTGTGGATCCTGGAATTGAGATAACTTCACCAGGAAGGCTTGTTCGTTGTGCTCTGAGAATGACCTGTAAGGCAAGGTACATCATCCACCATCATGATGAACATTCATGTCAATGGGAATATATGTAAGTACTCAGTTTTACTAATGAGTATTTTTGTATGCCCCTGTATTGACGTTCTACTTCATGATGTATAACATATGTAGTATAACATATATATGATGCAGGGTCCGAATTAGCGCTCCAAAACAGCTTCGTTAGTGTCACAATGTAGCGTAGCGTATTACAACGTTGCGTAACGTTTTACAACGTATCTTAACGTTTTACAACGTAGCGTAACGTTTTACAATGTAGCGTAACGTTTTACAACGTAGCGTAACGTCTTACAACGTAGCGTAACGTCTTTCCACGCAGCGTAACGTCTTACAACTTTACGTAGCGTTGTACAACGTTGCGTAGCGTCTTACAACTTTACGTAGCGCCGTACGTACAACGTTGCGTAGCGTTTTACAACTTAGCGTAACGTTTTACAAAGGCGTAACGCCTTAAAACGTAGCGTAACGTCTTTCCACGTAACGTAACGTCTTACAACGTAGCCTAACGGAAAGTTAAATTATCTGTTTACAACATACGTACAGCTTTATAATGAACTTGGTTCACTTAAAATCAGCTTCGCAATTCTCAGAAAAATCACTTCGCAGATTTTCGAAATTTTCAAAATCGCTTCGCAATTTGCGATTTGCGAAGAGCTAATTCGGACCTTGTAGATTCTCTTATTATACCCACTGTAATCACATCTTGGGTTTTTCTGTCCAACTCGTTTAGGAAATTTGTTGCTGATAATGGTTGCTGAAAGAAAATTAGATAAGAAATGGCATGGGTTATCTGAACAGCTGGATGAAAACACCACAGTACGGTTTTCAACAAAATAGGGTGTTATTGTGAATACACGCACGCATTGTGTGGACTGGTTTGGAGGTGGTGGAACACGGTTTATTACAGCATCAAAAATAGCTTCATATGGCAAAATGTCTCCAACCTGAATGGTGAACAGAAAAGAAATTAATATAATTTATGCATAAAGCAGTGATTACCATCCTAAAAATGAGGATGTACTGTACATGAGGGTAATGTCAGCACAGTATCCACTGGTATAGCCCAATAACATTTGAATTCAAAACACTTTCTCAAAAAAATGTCATCTCTTACTTGAATGGTAAATAATGGTGAGTCCCACCTATTTCGAGACTCGGGTGTCTCAAAACGCATCATTAGTGCATCCATTCTACAAAAAATTAAATTGTTTTAAAACACTCCATCAGACTCGAAGTTAGAAACTCATTAGCTTTGTTTTTTGCCTCAGTAACCTTTCGCCATTATTTCCACCTTTCTTAGGATGTCATGGCTGTGTGGAGATACAAATGATCTGTGATGGTAACTGAGTTTGTTTCTTTGTCTCAGTAAACATTTGCTATCACTTCCACGATTATCACTTTTTGTGAAATTGGAGAAAGAGGTATTTCATAGACATCTACACCAATGGTAAGTATGGTAAACTTACATTTCTTCGTTGAATTTGTCTTCACGATTTTTATTCCATTCCATGCATTTATCTTTGGATGTCTCACAGTAGACCTGAAAATTGCCAACAATTGCTCAAACTGCTATAACAGTTTGTACATGTGTTTCTCAAACTCATTAATAATTCATGAGGAAAACACAAAGGAAAATCATAACCGAGATGTTGTTTGTAAATGTGGTAATAAACGTCTATAAATTAAGCCAACTTTCCCCTCAAATTTCTCTTAAAATACTGGTTAGTTTGAGAAGCTATATCATACACTCGAAAGGTGTTTATTATCTGATTTGAAAACACCTCGAAGTTGGTTAAAAAACTCAGCTATCGCCTCGTTTTTCAACACACTTCTTGGTGTTTCAACTAATATAATGAGTTAAAACTCACCACACAATGGGGAGTCTTGTGAGCTTTAGCTGAGCAATATAACTCATATCTATAACCTAGTGTAAAACATCAGAGAAAAATAATTAAGATAATGGATCACAAAGACTAAAATAAATTCTGTTATTTAAAATGTTAAACACATATCTTACCTTTAATATAATTAAGTGAATCGAAAATAACAACAGTGTCTCTTGACATTGACCTTGAATTGTTAAGAAAAAGGGTAAAATGTTCCAGGATTCAAATCCTGGGTCAGACCACTACTCAGGTCTTAAAAATAATTGAGAAGGCCGTGCTGCCTTTGCAACAACACCAGGAAATGGTGGGACTTTCGGGTCTTCTCGGGTTAACAACCTTAAATCATAGGCCCTCGGAACCCCTATCAATTGGGCTTCTAGCCTGTTGGGGTATTCCGTTCACCTAAAAGAGTGTTAAATCTGATAAACTAAAACATCCTATATGTGGGAGAGGCAGTGCTCTAAATTGAAATATTTCAAAAAGGGTTTCTCACCTTTCAACTGCTGACTTTAAGGATCCTCTTGCAGATTTTTCATTGGCTGAAGCTAGAGTGAGAGAAATCAATCATTGTGGTGCCGTAGCGAAGGGGGTGTGGCACCCTGCAACTTTTACAAAATTGCATTATTTTGAAAATTCACAGATCTATTTGGAAAATTGGGACCTGTTTTCTTTGTCAAAATTTTTTTCTTTTTCAAAAATTTTTTTCTTCATGTCTATTATGTCAAAATATACTGTTTAAATGTACATTAAATGTACTAGTAACAGAAAACTTGTCAGTTGAATTTAATACTTGGACATTAATAATGTTGTCTAAATTCACCATTCTCGTTCCAAGTAGTAGTACCCGCCACACAAACGTGGGCTCTGGGAATGTGAATATATTGCAAGTTCCCACGGGTCTCAAAAATGTACTTACTTTGGCATTTCTTTTGTTTAACTTTCACGTAAACATATTTTCTGGCAAAAGTTTTTTGGCAGTTGGCAAAGTATTGTGATTATTTTTGCAAGATTTGGGGGGATATTTCATTTGGAAATTTTGGGTTGGTAACCCCCCCCCCCCCCCCCCCCCCCCCCATTTACGACATGTTAGCTACGGCCTTGCATGTATCATTGTCAACATCCATCATCATCGTCAGTATGCAAATTATCGAACCCTCTATATCAATACTCCATCATTATCCACCATCACCATCTACCATCACCATCTATACAATCACCATAAATTATGGCATAATTACCTAAATTATGATGACTAATATCATTTCACCATCATCGTGGTCAAAACAATCATCAATATTTACTATGATCATCTCATGACTTATATCATATTATAAAATCGTATAACTTTGCTCACAAGAATATGTAAAATTCTTGTTCAATCCGATTGTTTCATCACTAATTACTTCCACAACTTTGCCATGCTTTTCTGCAAAATATTCCTTTAATTCGTTGCATCTCGTCGTCTTTCCAGATGCAGGGAAACCGCACATCATTATAAAAGGCATGTCTTCGTCCACTTCGGAAAAACAACAACAAGAAACCACCAAAATTATCAGAAAATCACAGTTATTTTATTTATGTAAATATTCCCTCGCATCCGCCATCTTGAAAATCGCGGCGATGGAGGATTGGGACCAAAAGCCAAAATGGCGGACAAGATGGGCTTTTATGTTAAATTGTGTTTTGTTTTCTTGCTTAGTGGATGCCCTTTAAAGACATTTGGCGAGGAAGAAGATATAACGAAAGAAGGGCTAAGTAGTGATGCAATAACAACAGGACAAAATCAACGAGTGAATGGGATTGTACCTGGAGAAGTTGTCATTTCAAATCTAGATGGCAAAACGACAAATGGAGAAAAACCATTGGAAGATGATAAAAAGGTTGAGATAAAGCAATCAGAAGATGGGAAGACGACAGAGGAAGTGAAAGTACAAGAGGATGTAAAAAAAGCGGAGGGAGAAGAGGGAAGTGAGGGAGAAAAAGGCACAGAGGAACAGACAGATTCTAAAGAAGAGGAAAAAGATATGAAAGAACCAGGAATAGATCTTAAGATTCTTAATGATAATGACTTTGAACATTTAACTCAAGCTTCAAGTGGAGCAACTACAGGAGACTGGCTTGTTTTATTGTAAGATAAATATTATCATCTTTCCTGCTGTCTATCCATCACATTTAATATGCCAGTATAGGGCAAGTGTGCATACCCCACGCTGGAGATCTCCGGAATGGTTGAAAATGGTTGACATGTCGGTGTAAGATAATCAAACTATAAGTGCTTGGCGTAGCGGTGTGTGCACTGAAAAGTTATTTCTGCTTTGTGTTGTTACTTGTTTAGGCATATCAATATTGTTTCAACCTCGTCCTCAGCAGGGTCTTGTGTGTTTTGAAATTAAGCCACAAGAAGGCATGTTATTTCCTCAGTTTTCAAATGCCTAAAATATTGGCATGACTATCACTGTGTTAATATATACACTGCTGTAGTGAATGTGGGAGAGCTTGGAGTAGACAGACGATACATGGACGATCCTCAAGCTCAGAGTAATTTTTCTGAGGATACGAGCTTGATGGTCCCCCATTGTATCATATGACTATCACTCTCCCCAGAACCCCATTTTTTATATTGCATAATCCTGGCGTGGCGTTCGGAAGTATTCACCGTATCTCCAGCGTAGAGTTTACATGGAATGCAGCCTGGGTATAGGGACAAATGGGTTTCGTCCTGCATGGCGGTACATGTCTCACAATTATGCTGTGGACCCCCTATTTATTATCGTTGAGTGAAAGACTACAATAAACAATCCCAATTTTTCTTGTTATGGTGGATTTCAAAGCTATCCCCTTTTGAACTGGGATGAAACTTATTTTTTGATAGCCCCTTATGTCAATTGAAACCTTTTCTTGATGTTTTTGTGTAATTTATATCCTTTAGTAGTGAAAAAGACAATGAAAATTGCACTGCGGCTGAGAAGGAGTTAAAGCAAGTTTATGAAAGGTGACAAAAAAGTTTTATGAAACCCATTGAGCACCTAGTTACTGTAGTTGTCAATTGTTCAAATCCTGGATAACTTATCCAATAAGGAAAATTCCTATGTTGATACTTTCTTTAGATTAAAGCATAAATTAAATGTTGCTAAAGTGGAAAAAGGGTCGTCATCTAAATGTAAGTAAAAATTGAAATTGAACTAATGATAGCATTTTATATACCATGGTATGAAAATAATTATTATCCAACATCGTCCCCAGGGCCTTCGCGGTGCGAGGCCTGCCATCTTGCCTCGCACCGTAAAGTCCTTGGAGACGAGGTTGCACGCATAGGCAATGTACGTAGGGCCTTCATTAGAAAGTGGTACACGAAGGGCCTTCATCAGAGAGTAGTACATGAAGGACCTTCATTATAGAGTGGTACCTACATACTATTTTAGCACTACACCAATTTGTACCTGTGGTAGACTTGACACCCCATCTTTGAGATCTGACACTGATTTTGGAAATGTACATTTGTATATTTATTAGTGACCTTTAAAAGATTCCATATTGATGGTTTGCCTACCATACTTTTGTAAGTTGACCATTATTACTGTTATTGTAGTTCGTCCGTTTACTAAAGTATGGTGACATTGCTAAGAAGTGTGGTTGTATATTTCCCATATCATTATCTGTCTGACATATCTGCTCAGTGCAAAATCTTGAAAATTTGACTAAATAAGTGGTATTTTTTTATTTTTAACTTGTCATTTCTCAACACTTGTTTCTCTTTCAGCTTTCATGATGGCAAGAAGTTTATATTTGAAGACAGTTATAGGAGTGTTGACGAATTGATAAACTTTATCGAAGGAAAATATCAGTTGATGCCTTGGGCTGTCGTTAGAGATCCTTACACATCATAGTAAGGAAATTTTAGTTTTATTTTGTAAAAACACAGGCCCCAGTTTATGCGTTTTTACTGAATATTTCGTCCATTTTCTTATTATACAGTGAACTTTTTGTGGAGGAAACCTTTGAAGAACTCCAGGTTTGAAGGCCTTTTTATTTCATTTTTTAGCCATTTAATGTTATTATTTTGGTCTGTATACAAAGGGGCAGTTCACATGAATCAGGATTGAGTTTCATAAAGGATTGAGCTTGTACCGGTTCTGTTAAAATCCCTTTAGGTGTTTACATGAATCCGGAATGAGATGCAGCTCAATGAGATGCAGCTCAATGAGATGCAGCTCAATGAGATGCAGCTCAATGAGATGCAGCTCAATGAGATGCAGCTCAATGAGATGCAGCTCAATGAGATGCAGCTCAATGAGATGCAGCTCAATGAGATGCAGCTCAATGAGATGCAGCTCAATGAGATGCAGCTCAATGAGATGCAGCTCAATGAGATGCAGCTCAATGAGATGCAGCTCAATGAGATGCAGCTCAATGAGATGCAGCTCAATGAGATGCAGCTCAATGAGATGCAGGTTCTCATTCCTGATTGAGTTTCATTCCGGATTGAGTTTCATTCCGGATTGAGTTTCATTCCGGATTGAGTTTCATTGAAATTTCATTCCAGTGTCATGTAAAGGCGGTGCGAGATTTCATTCCGGAATGAAAAATACGACCTAGAGCACTGAAACGAACAACACATGCGTGCTTTTAACATTTATAGACGACAATTTGCAGCTAGAGACAGGAATTGCACCGACGTCATATTGTTCAATATAAAACTTGCGACCGCATCGATTATCGTTGCTAGTAATGCTTTTCCCTTTTCTTTATGTTTATTCTTCGCCAAATTATCAGTTTAAGGCACATGTTGAAATGTACAAGCGCAAAAATCGTTGAAAGAAACATGCCCGCTATAGTGACATTGTTGATCGCCATCTTGAAATTTCAGATTTCGCGATCCTAGGATAGAATTCCTATGTAAACGCGGTTTGAATTCACGTTCAATCCGGAATGAAACTGAATCAGGATTCATGTAAATAGCCCTCAATTATTATATTGTATTATTATACTCTCCATTATTTATAAATAAATTGAAAAAAATTGGTGTACCTTATTACTTTTTTGGTTTTCAAACATTTTTGGTGTCATATATTCTCCATCTTTTTTCTCTGTTTTAGCACATGATTCGCTACAAGAAGAACGTATCTGTTGTCATCTTCCTCGCTGGGTTTGCTCTTGGCCTCTGTTCAATCACAATATGTGGCAGCGTTCTTTTTCATCTTCTTGAGAACTTCAAAGATGATGAGCAAGAGGATGAAATAATGGCAGAAAAACATCCTAAATCGATAAAGAACAAGGCAGAATAACACATTCCACGAGGAGATGAAACCCAAGTGTTCTTCTTAGAATTATAGACAGTGTTGCGTTGACAGTGTGGAAATAGAAATTGAATACTGTAAAAGTTGGTGTACTGTAGCCAGTGTAGTGTGTACAGCTGGGCGCGAAATAAGTGCTAGCTGGTCGCTGGTCAAGATGACCTGCCAAGTCAATTTTAGCTCGGACATCCCGCTTTTATGACCGGACAAATTATTCACCTAAAGCCTGAAAAAAAGCCTTAATTCCGTAATCGCCATCGGTAAATTCCTTCACGTAAAATGCATTGCGCTTTAGCTTATGTTAGCCGTTGCGTTTACACGAGATACAAGACTGAAAATGTGCGAAACCCTCACCTAATTCTCTGGAGCAATTTGAAAATCATTCCTAAGCGGTGGTGCGAGATGAAAACAGCACGCTCAGCCTTGGTATCGTGTCAACACAAATGAAATGCCGATACTTTTTAGCTTTAATTTATTTAATTAGCAGTCCAGATTCATTTTATTCTATAAAGTAGATTTTGTCGACTCCTCTCTGGAAAGTTTCGGAATTATGCGGCGCTTGTTAATTAATGAAATCCGTCTGTCGTCAATCAAACAAGTTCGTTGCGTGCGGGCGATCGCCTCATTTGATTAATATAGTAAAGAAACATAACATAACATTGCTGGTTTTGATAGTTGCAGCCGCTCGCAATTGAATTTATTTCCGCTTCGTCTTTTGAGCAATTAGTTTGTTCTTTTGCTTAATGTCATAATGTGACTGGTCAAAATGACCGGCAAGGCGAGAGTTTGACCAGACATCGCCTCAATTTGGCCGGCCGTTATTTCGCGCCCTTGTGCATGTAGGAAGTCTAGCATTTTGAAGTCGAAGTCGAAACGGTAGTACACCATTATTTTAGAGTATTTGGTTTGTGTTCTTGTGTCCTTCCTAGACACTGCTCATTGTTTCAAGGGCATTTGACATATGAACAATTATCTATTTGATTATTTATACAAAACGGATCCTTACCAAAATAGAATTATCTAGTTTCAAAGAAACCTTACTAAATTGCGGCAACAACGGCTTATAATAATAGTTTATTCCAACAATATTGCAGCATTAGAGCTGAATTACAAAGTGGGGTCGTTATTAAATACAGTACATATAACATTACTACATCAAAGATACCAACTACAATTATTACAACGAGTAGCTATAGTATTTACAACTACATGCCCTAATCAAAATGTTCTTGATATTTGATAGTAAAAAAGTTTGCAAAACGTTTGGTTTTAGGAATAATATTTACAACTTTCAATGGACCGGAACGTAAGCTATGATGTGAACTAACAACATGGCGTGGTACTAGCGAGCGAATTAATGGAGAGGAAGAACAGGATCGTTTAATGAACTTTATGGATGCCGCTTCCCTCCTTCGAGATAAACGAGAGAGGGATGTAGTAGTCAGCGCATCATCATAAGTTTGGCCAGGAAACATAGATCTCAAGCCTTTATCAAGGCTAATAAAAGGTTGTATGCCCTTCGCATTCTGCGCAAGTGTGGCTAAAATGTGAGCCAACTTGTGCGTGTATACTGTTTCATTATTAGACCTGTTCTTGAATACGCGTCTCCTACTCTCCTGTTTGGGCAGCTCTACCTGTATATCTCAGTGATGTGATAGAATCGATACAGAAGCATGCGCTGCGTATCATTCTTGATTGTGAACGATGGCAGTTAGTCCATTCACAGAGAGCCCAACTCTGACGCTTCTTTAATATGCATTGTTGCAAATACAACTGGCACTTTCTCACTATCTCTAGCTAGCACCTTATAAAAAGCTCCTCTTCAGCTATGCAATTAACCTCTTTCCCATAATGTTGAATTTTCTCTTTCGCTTACCGTGATGAAAAAGTGTGTTGTGATTTCTTCCAGAAAATCAAACTTACAACACCAAACAAGTACACTCGTTTTAATATTAAGGTGTTCAGAAGAGTACGTTGATGATAATTGTGATGATGATGGTGATGATTGTGACGGTGGTGGTGATGATGGTAATTGTGGTGATGGTGATTTTGATGGTGGCGATCAAAATTTGCATAGCATGACTACCAGTTGCTATGGCCAACTTCGCTACTGATTGTGGCGATGATTGTAGTGGTGGTGATGATTGTGGTGATTGTTATGGTGGTGATTGTGGTGACGATGATTGTGGTGATGATTGTGGTGATGATGATGATTGTGGTGATGACGATGATTGTGGTGATTGTGGTGATGATGATGATTGTGGTGATGATGGTGATTGTGGTTATGATGATGATGATTGTGGTTATGATGATGATGATTGTGGTGATGATGATTGTGGTGATGATGATGATTGTGGTGATGATGATTGTGGTGATGATGATGGTGATTGTGGTGATGATGATGGTGATGATGATTGTGGTTATGATGATGATTGTGGTGATGATGATGGTGATTGTGGTGATGATGATTGTGATGGTGGTGATTGTGATGATGATTGTGGTTATGATGGTGATTGTGGTTATGATGATTGATGGTGGTGGTTGTGGTGGTGATTGTGGTTATGATGATTGTGATGGTGGTGGTAGTGGTGATGATGATTTTGGTGATGATGGTGATTGTGATGATGATTGTGGTGATGATGGTGATTGTGGTTATGATGATGGTGATTGTGGTTGTCAATGTGGTTATGGTGATTGTGGTTATGATGATGGTGATTGTGGTTATGATGATGGTGGTTATGATGATGGTGATTGTGGTTATGATGATTGTGATGGTGGTGGTGATGATTATTGTGATGGTGTACACATGGTTGTGATGATCATTGTGATTTTTGGTGATGATTGTGATGGTGTTGATGATTGTGATATTTGAGTCATCCCTCGCATGGGCGCAGCCATCTTGTTAGCTAGTTCCCAATCCTTTTTTCACTGCATGAGAGAGGGCGTGTGAGGGGTGGGGTGGGCTACGAGAAAATACAAGATGGAAGAAGAAAGTAAAGAAAAACAAATTGCAATAATTGGAGGTGGCCTGGTATGTAAATAAGACTAGGTTATAAAAAGGATAAAGAAAGAGTGCTTAGAACTATTTTGTTTTTGTCAAAGTACCAAGTTTAATCCTTTTGAATTACTTAGAGAAATTCCTATGTATAGGCGATATACTATAGCCAGTAGCCACAGTTAATAATTAATTGCTTCTGGTCACGCAATGTATTACAAAGGGCTTTTCACCAAATATGTATGAAAGCAGATTTATGCAAAATCTAATGGTGAATAATTTGGGTGAAGACGTGAAGTTACATATTAAAATCCCCAAACTATGTCACATAGACTATCGGTAGTAAAATTCGAAATTAAAATCAACTCGCACAATATAAACCTTTGACATTATATTATTTAAAGAGATTTTCGAGCAACCTGTTTGTATTTCTGCCTTAAATGCGATTTCAAAAGTGGACGGGTATTCTACAATTGTTCCTTGAGACAACAGAATTTCAGGGGGAGGAGTAAATGTTCCACGAATAACCCTATAACCCTAACTCATTTCTTGTCTAGAAATGCGTGAAATATGTGTATTCCCCTTGTATAAAGGAAAAAGTGTGTTTAAAACATACCCCATTTACAAATGATTTGGAAATTCTTTTTTTTGTCAATTATAATTTTTAATTGTTCTTTCATTCATCCTTTTGTCTTCATCGAATTCAGTCATTTATTTATTTATGTTTTTATTGAGGTTGGTTCTTTAAATGCCATTTATTTGGGCAAACGTGGATACAAGGTTGATGTTTTTGAGTCCCGAAAAGGTACAGTAGAGCATAGTTAATATAACGGCCACATTAACGCAGAGCTAATCAATCAAATGTAAAAATGTTGTTCTGTATGGGCAGTTAGAAATACAAATCACACTATTTCGGCAGTTATAAAACACACTGTATATCAGTGTAAATCACTGGGTGTATAATTTTCAAATTATTATAGTATAAATGCATTTTAGGCATGCATAGGTATGACAAGCACATGACGTCTGATCATTTTATCCTTATCAAGACAGAGTATGAAGGTGTTTTATAAAATCCGTGCAAGGGGCCTGGGTTCAACAGTTACAAAAAAGTTCAACAACAAAATTAGTGACATCAACTGTGTTTCATCTTGCACTATCTGTGTGCAAAAGTTCATTTGATTCTGACATTTAAACATTCACCAAACTAACATGCAAACCATATGTCATAATTTATGCTAAATCAGCAATTTGTTTGTGACATACCCATGTAAAAAAATACCCGGGATCCCGGGCGGGATACCTGGGATCCCGGGTGGGATACTCGGGATCCCGGGTGGGATACTCGGGATCCCGGGTGGGATACTTGGGATCCCGGGTGGGAGACCCGGGATCCCAGGTGGGAGACCTGGGATCCCAGGTGGGAGACCCGGGATCCCGGGTGGGATACTCGGGATCCCGGGTGGGATACTCGGGATCCCGGGTGGGATACTTGGGATCCCGGGTGGGAGACCCGGGATCCCAGGTGGGAGACCCGGGATCCAAGGTGGGAGACCCGGGATCCCAGGTGGGAGACCCGGGATCCCAGGTGGGAGACCCGGGATCCAAGGTGGGAGACCCGGGATCCAAGGTGGAAGACCCGGGATCCAAGGTGGGAGACCCGGGATCCAAGGTGGGAGACCTAGGATCCCAGGTGGGAGACTCGGGATCCCAGGTGGGAGACCCGGGATCCCAGGTGGGAGACCCGGGATCCCAGGTGGGAGACCCGGGATCCCAGGTGGGAGACCCGGGATCCCAAAATCTGTTTTAAATACACTGTAAACTATTAAAATGAAATAAAAAATAACTTACATGAAGAGTAGCTGTTGTCTTTGTTGCTTTTTGGTACCAATTTCAAATAATTTTGATAAATTTATGCGAGTTTCAAAACCCTATATACATATTTAATTAACAATATTACTTTCAATAGTCCATGATACTGCCACTTGGTGGTTCGAGGAACCCGCGGTATGCGAAAATCGCGCATCCACGTTTTGTATCTCCCTCATATCTCCCTCTCTTTCGTGATGTTGCTCGCTCGAACGAAAGCTGATATGGCCTCATTTGCCACAATGACATCCGGACTGGCAGGAAATAGATTATGGCGCAACCAATCAAAACAGAGTTCTGAGTCAGGTGTGGTATTTAATGTTCTGTGATTGGTTAACACTCAACACTTGATACGTTGACCATGCTTTCAAGCATCGCGCTATTATTCAAAACTGAAAACTGCGATCTGCACGTATATCTTTACCGAACGAAAGAAGATTATTTGTGATAATGGAACCTTCTAACAAAGGGAGAACTATTAGAAAACTGAAAGGTAAGGTTCAAAAGAAAGTGATTTTAAAATCCGTCAAGGCAATAGTGTGTTTTGCTAGTCCTTTATTTGTAATTTGCGTTGCTTTGTAGAGCCAAAGGATTTATTGATTTTCTTCCCGAAAGATTACTCCGCCGTACTCAACAACTAAGTGGTTTGATTTGAAAGAAAATACCTGGAAGCACGTCGATATTGGCGAGCCAGAACCATGGAAATGTCTAATAAAACCGGTGAGCCAAACACTTTGATGTGTCTATACAGTTTGTTGTAATGAAGATTATATATTAGTGTATATTTATCATTTATAGACCCGAAGCGAGGGGAATTTGACGAAATATATATCATTCGTTCGAACGGCGTTCGAACAGCTAGCGTTCGAACGGCTTGCTACTATAGCGTTCGAATGGCTTGCTACTATAGCGTTCGAACGGCTTGCTACTATAGCGTTCGAATGGCTTGCTACTATAGCGTTCGAACGGCTTGCTACTATAGCGTTCGAATGGCTTGCTACTATAGCGTTCGAACGGCTTGCTACTATAGCGTTCGAACGGCTAGCTACTAGCGTTCGAACGTTTGTGAAAGTCGACGAATTCCCCGAGCGGAGCGTCTATAAATGATATATTATACCGAAACAATATTGAATGCCGAATGCGGTCTTGAAACGTCTTGTTGTTCCTCCATTGTTGATGGGCTCGTATTTCGCGTGTGGCATTTGGTTTCGCGCGTGATAGTCGAGTCGAATTCCCTACACTATAAGCGGGTTCTTATAACAAGATTCCTGTGCCATCTTGAATTTTTTTGGACAAATTACAAGTAAAAAATTAAATATTTAATTAGAGATTTTTTAATACCAATGAAGTGAGTATACCAGTATGGTTACTATAAACATTTTTCTGTCCTCTTGATGCAGAAAAAATTAACGAAGCTTAAAAGTTGCTGAATATATATATATATATATACAGTATATTTGACCACAGCAAATGATTGTAAAATTATTTCGGCATCATTGAATATTGATAACATAAGTTATGTACCATTGTCATAATGTATAACCCAAAGAATATAATAATTAATTTTCCATTGCAAAAATTCAGAAGTGTAGCACCTCTCGTAAGGTCTACGTTCATTGGCCAAGAGCATGTTATGAGGATCAAGGGGATCGGTCCAATCAGGATGCTTGTCTTGCTGAGTCCCAGACTCTTTGAACTAGCCAAGATCAAATGCAGATATTTGCTACGACACCAAAGTTACTAGAAATAATTAATGTTTCTCAAGCTGATAACATGTTTGGTCGCCGTATTTTTACATCTTTACATCATGTGGTTATTGTCTGACAATCATTACGTAAGTCAGGTTTCAGAATTAAATATTTCGAACGCAATGAAGTTAATGAACATCAAATTTTAATACATTGTCCTGTTTGGTTTATTGTCTTGTTTGGTTTATTAGATATTTGTATATTAAACAATTTTTACTCTGGGACAAGTTGTTTTATAGTGAGCTGAGCTTACCAGCTTGGCAGCTTGTGTATTGGTTTTATGTTAATATGTATAAGTAACAGTTTTCTAATTATCATACAAAAAATAAAATAGCAGCTCTTACTGATTGTTTGGATCTCCATTTCTTGCATATTTTAAGTTGGGGTTACGTTGCTATTAGTATGACTACAATATATTTACACATAGCTGTATATAATTATGTGATGTAGAATAAGAATGTCAAATTCAAATTACCATTGGATGTGTTGGGTGTACTGTACCATATATAATATAGTAATCTTTAATTATAACAGATTAGAAAATGGTTGCGTCTTTACATTTTCGTAATTATGATGTAAATGGAGTATTATGCATTTTTGCACATGCTGCAAGCCCATAGCTCTTCTGCTGGTTCAAGCCTCTCTACACATCCTCTGCCAATTACGGTATTTGGCTGCAGATGATTACAGTAGCTTTGACTTACAGTAATTATTACAGTTTTGTAAGTAGAGGGTTTTTACAATTACAATAAAGTTTTTTGAACCAAAGTGTTGCCCGGGTCTCTATAACATGATCAAATGACATAATAAAAATACGAGCGAAGTGTAGGGAGAAGCATGAGCTGCCAAAGTGTTTTCCCAACTTTTCAAGTGTTTTTACTTCACGAGGGTTCCAATCATGTTATAGACCTGGGCAAACATATTCTATTACTTTTATAAAATAATTCAGGAACAATTGCTATACTTTGAATAATTATGATATATAAAGATTTTGATTTAATGCAAATTATTATTAGTTACTGACATGATTCCTGTCAGTCTCCACAGCCTGATTGAGACCAGCAAGCTGACCAATCACAATGTGCATAAAGTAAAATTATTTTATAAACCTTATTAACTTCTCACTATCTAATATTATTGATATATATCAAGTAGTGCAGTGAGACATGATAAATTAATATAAAGCCGACTAATATTGAAGAAATAACGAACATAAGTTAGTTTCTACTAAAACAATTTGATTATATGGTCTCTTGATTTCTATGAGGCAGTATGCATAGAAATTCTGAGCTCATATAACTAAGTTAATATTGTTCAGAAATAAACGAGAATTATGATACTGGTAAACAGAAATGACATCACTTTAAAGTGTCATGAAATGAAAATGCACCCCAGCTTTTTATGATTGTATTTGAAAGAACACATAAAATAATGAAAAATGACTACACATGACTTTCGTATCATTCCTTTCTTGAGTTATTACGCTTCATGTAACTATAAAGTGTGCTAGCTGTGACATCACAACTTAGATGGACACAGCATTACATCAAAACTCAAAATCAGGCATATATTTGGATTGGTTTGACTAAACACATTCCAACCTTGCAGACTTACTGAGTCAACAAGACTCAGCAATGAGATTATTGTTATTTGGTTCCCATGGTAACAGATTTGTTCCCAGACTACTTTGTATAGAAACAAAATTTTCTACTTTTCATCATTGCAGTTCATACTGTTTTATTGTTTTAAACAGTATTTTTGCATTTGGAAATCATGGAAAAAGGATGCCAACTTCCTAAAACTAAATAAGTTGCTGTTATAAATGAAGAAAGTAATCTGGAAACTAATTGGTTACCATAGCAACTACATTAGAACAATAACAATATTTAGTTTTGTTGACTGAACATGTCAATAAGGTTTGAATCTATTTAGTCGAAACAGTCTGAAGATATGCCTGATTTTCAGATTTGTAATGCTGTATCCATCTTGTGACATCACAGCTCAAATTACATAAAGCGTAATAAGTCAAGAATGGAATAAGATATGAAAAGCATGTAAAAGCCATTTTTCATTATTTTAAATGTGCTTTCAAATAGAATCATAAAAAACTGGGGTGAATTTTCATTTCATTGACACTTTAAGTGGTACCTACCTGGTACATGCCCCCCCCCATTTTCCCCCTGAAAAACAAAATTAACTTTAAAATATTCAAACTATATACTCTGAATAAGTAATTATATCTTGTATTTCAATAGAAAGATAGGTAATTATGGGACGTAAACTGGCTTTCAATGTGGTGATAGATATAGGGTGTATTAATGTATCACAATCTGCTAACAAATTGTAGAAAAACCTGTTATTTCATCATGGTACAACAACCTTGTGACCAACAGATTTCTGCATGATCAATTATTTGATGTATGTGTAGAGCCAATCCACAACATAGAACTCTAGAACCCTAGAACCTTAGAACAATAGAACCCTAAGAACCGTAGAACCATATATTAAGATCGAACCGCAGAACTCTAGAACAATAGAACAAGAACTCTAGAACGATAGAACCCTAGAACCTTGGAGACTGGTAGCTATAATTATGATATTAAAGATATATTTGGTGACTATGTGTCCTGGAAAATGACCCATTTTTAGCATGGTGAGAAAAAAGTGACCAAAGTTTATTTGCATTTAGAATTCGGGATATCAATATGGTTGCAGTCCCTTCTGCGCATGTGCGGGGTTTGTTTATGTTTTATTCTATACTCCACACCGGAAATGGCTGCTATTATTATTATTAAGCACGTTGTTTTTATCGCAAGCTGGCGATTCAAATCCTTTGATATATCGAATCCTAATCTACTTTGCTATTGGATCCAGCTAAGTTAAGATACAATACTAGACTGGTAGAGATGCCTTTAAAGACTAAACTGTATTTATTTCACACGCACGGGACATAGCGAAAATCCTGGTCAATTTCTACCAGGGCGCTTATATATAGGGCGGTGCAACGCGCTCATATCCGCTGATCGATGTGTGATGCGGAAGTGGACTGGCACGAGCGTCTGTTTGAGGAAAACGCGTGCAAAAGTCATATTTCGAGTACTGTTAAATTATGGCTGGTGTTTCCCTCACTATGTAATTTTGGACGGATATTTTATCATGTACATGTTAAGTACTGATTCTTTTAACGTATGGGGGCTTATGTTGCTTAACAAGTTGTACCATAGAGATCTGATTATGGATAACGACTGCTTCTTTCGATGACTTCTATGGAGGGAAATTTCACCATGAAATCAAAGCATGTTTCCTGTTTGACCGCGGCAAGATATTCAGGTATGTCGAAGATAACATTAGTACGGTTATATTCTTAAATTTTCATAAAAATCGGAGTTGATGGTTTGCAGATAAAACGATCGGGATTGGTGCATTATTATGGCTTAACACTTTCGTATTTATGCCCTTAGTTGTTGGAAGATGAGTAAACACAAGTGTTAATTTCGTTATGTCATTATTCTTGGTAATAATATCAATGACTTTATGGTGTTTATTTAAGCATTGCATATTAATAATCGTAAAATCTAAACAAATTTCACTCCTTGATCATTTTATCATAATACAACTTGTTGGATGTATACCCAGCGCATGCAGTTATAAAATTTTGTCCGCGCCTTATAAATTTGTTATCAGATAGATTACATGACTCATTGTTAAGTTTTGTTCAAAAAAGGAAAATTTGAGTTGATAGTTTCGTTATATTCAATATCACAATTGACAAACCACAAATTCAATGCAAGATATGTATTCTATCGAACATGGCCGAGTGATAACGTGTGCATACAAAGATAAAATGGCGTAAGCAAGTTGTTTTTCTTTTCATTTTTTAATTTGAGAGTGATTAAACTTTACTTTTAAAAAGAAAAATATGTGATACTAATACGACAAAAGGCTAGCCTGGTCCCAGAGGTTATACGCCGCCCAAGTTATTTTCCTTGTAAGCGAAATAAAATGGTTCGAGACCCTTATCAACCAAAATGGAAACGATAGACAGCAACCTGTCGCTGATTTTGAAAATGGTTTTATAAAAACAGAGCCAAGTCCTATCCAATACTATTTCGGAAAAACAAAGTTTAAATATCGCTAATATACTTTTCAGAAACTCTTTTATAATACAATTTTTTGTAACGTCTAACAATGCGTTCAAGGCTATTGTTTACTTTCTTCTCGTTTGACAGTGGGTCGTAAATTTTAGCGAGCGTGTGCAGGAATAACTCCGAATTCTTGTTATTTATATCAGAAAATATAGTAGCCGAATTAACAGAAAAGTAATATTGATCAGCCAGGTTAACCTCGCTATCCATAATATCCTCCTCCAAACACAATTCAGTGTCTTCTACATGTATTCTACAATTGCATTACCCGCCATGTTTGTTTTGGTTTTTCCCAGAGGTTCAAACTCATAACCAGTCCCCGCATCACACATCGATCAGCTCGCCCATTGCCGTTTCACCGCCCTATATATAAGCGCCCTGATTTCTACGGCTACTCGGAATCGCCGCCGAATCGAAGAATCAATACATATAATCCGACGTCTTTGTCGTGCGTGTGAAATAAATACAGTTTAGAAACATCTCTATCAGCGTAGCAAAATAGATTGGAATTCGAAATCAAAGGATTTAAATCACCATATTAATATTAGCAGCCATTTCCGGTGTGGAGTCTCCTAACATAAACAAAACAAGCAAAACGTAAACAA
The DNA here is from genome assembly GCA_035772405.1 of Chrysogorgia sp. JL179-B06. Taxonomy (NCBI): domain Eukaryota; kingdom Metazoa; phylum Cnidaria; class Anthozoa; order Scleralcyonacea; family Chrysogorgiidae; genus Chrysogorgia; species Chrysogorgia sp. JL179-B06. The sequence goes on from JAYKKM010000522.1 coordinate 277,707, forward strand.
ACCCCGCACATACGCATGCAGAAGGGACTGTAACCCACCTTTAAAGTAAGGCAGGGTGATTTGCAGTGGGTTAAGGTTAGTACATGCATGAAGGAAACATTAATTCTCTGTAATCTACAGTATTATAATTATTTACATGTAGCCCCTGATGGGGGTGGGGCAATATTCTCCTATTTTTCTTGGAAAATCTAATGCCCCATGTTTCCCGGGGTGGGGGGAGTGGGGGTTTCCAATGACAAGTGGATTAGCTCACTTTTATTAATTAATTTGACACTGAAAATCTGACATTTGCTTGCGCAACCATTGCAACCATCCAGATCCCCTCTGCAATTGCAGGGGTGATAATTTTGCAGAATGTAGAAAGCAACTACAGTATATTAGGAGCAACCGTTCCACACGTTGTAACCAATAAATTAGTACCCAATAAGTTATTGGATTGTAAGCAACCCCAAAACAACAAAGATCCTAACCTCAACAGGCATATCTATTTTGGTGCTATACCAAGAAGATAATTTACATCTATCAGAAGTGCCCAGCCTTGCACTCTCTAGCACAACATGGTTATCCATATATGGTGACAAATTTGAATACAGGTGTACTTGAGATCTCAATGTGTCCCAGCGACATGACAAAACTTTTCTAACCACCCCACCCATGGGGGAAATTTGACAAGCGAAACCCCCAACGTCCCTCATATATGCCCCATGTTTCCCCGGGTTGGGGTGGTGGCTTCCAATGACAAGTGAGATTTTCGAATCTAACACAAAAGGCCCCGCCTTCTGCCTCGTCCCCAGCCATTAGTTTCGTCTTTCCGCCTGTACTACCGCAATACTTCAAGTTAGCATATTAATATTTAATAATAGAAGCTGTGCTGTACTCTGTTGGTATAGATTATACTATGCGATACGAAATAGCCAAGAATTTGTCAGTATTTGCCCGATTGGCACATGATGACCATCATCTGTTGAGTATTCTACGCAAGGCAAGTTAGTTGGCCATCTTAGAGGAATAATTCCTTGTTGATAGTATAATTGTTTAGTGTTTTTCATCTATGACTATATTATAAGATAACGTTATTAATGTTTCTATAAATTGGTATTTGGTTCTTTGTTTCGGAGTAAATATCAGTGTTATTGGCATTTCAGTTTCCCGATTTTCACCATGTTTACAAAATACTATACTGTATATAAATACAAAATGTTAAATCTAACAACTATGTACTAAATTTACTAATATATTATATAATAAGGATAAAATAATTCTTGTAGATGTGTATGAGGTAATTATAGATTATCAATTCAAAGTTCTCGATAATTTCAAATGGTAATTTATTCCACAACGTAGCTCCGTAAATCTCTAAATTATATATATATATATTAATTATTATAATTATATATTATGGTGGAAAACTAATTAAATTATGTATTATATGTTACAAGAAAGAAAATACAATACTAATTAACAAGATGGACAACAGGGATTTGATTGAAGGCAAGCAAGGGTTTTGAAGCTTGGAATACTATACTGTATGTATAAAAAGGAAAGCTTGTTAAATGGGATGTGATTCCATATATTATTAACTATTGTTCTAGGATAAAATGAATACTTAAATACATTATTACTGCACTGGATCTGGCGAAAAGGAGAGGTGTTAGATCGACAACCTGGATACACACCTCGTCAAGAAAACTGACACCTACAAGACCTTGCTTGATCAAAAGAACATGGTGGCTTGATATAAATAATTATCTATGTTGCTCAAGTGAGTCCCAGTAACATTGCTAGTTCTGTAGTAGTCATGAGTGAATCTAGCAGCTCTGCATTGAATCATCTCAATGTTGATGTTCCTTTTAATGTAAGGATTCCATAATATTATATACAGAGCAGGCTAGTTGGGATGGACAAGACTAGTAATAGTTATTGACTTTAGTTAACTTCCATGCTTAGAAGGCTATAGAGTACTATTTGCCTTTATGTTACATATGTTGTCACACAATATGGCATGCTGATTCCAAATTAAGTTATATGGCTTATCGTAATATGTACCTATAGGTATATGGTTGAAGCTACTCTACCAGCTCTTGTGTCAACAGTATATAATTCCTGTATACTGTTTAACCATCAATACTGTCAGTTGATACCATTGATAATGTTGATACTGTACATCAATCCCCTCAATACTGCCATTATCATTGATACTCTCAAATATAACTGATATATACTGATACTGTAGATCCCATCAATACTGTCGATCCAATCCTATTGATCCCATCGATACTGTCGATCCCATCGATACTGTCGATCCCATCGATCCTATAGATACTCCCATCGATACCGTCGATCCCATCGATATTGTCGATCCCATCGATACCGTCGATCCCATCGATCCTATAGATACTGTTGATACTGTCGATCCCATCGATCCTATAGATACTGTCAATCCCATCGATACTGTCGATCCCATCGATACCGTCGATCCCATCGATCCCATCGATACTGCCGATCCCATTGATACTACCGATCCCATCGATACTACCGATCCCATCGATACTACCGATCCCATCGATACTACCGATCCCATCGATATTGTCGATACCGTCGATACTGTCGATCCCACCGATACTGTCGATCCCATCGATACCGTCGATCCCATCGATACCGTCGATACAGTCGATACTGTCGATACCATCGATCCTATAGATACTGTCAATCCCATCGATACTGTCGATCCCATCGATCCCGTCGATACTGTCGATCCCACCGATACTATCGATACCGTCGATCCCATCGATACCGTCGATACAGTCGATACTGTCGATACCATCGATCCTATAGATACTGTCAATCCCATCGATACTGTCGATCCCATCGATCCCGTCGATACTGTCGATCCCATCGATACTACCGATCCCATCGATACTACCGATCCCATCGATACTACCGATCCCATCGATACTACCGATCCCATCGATACTACCGATCCCATCGATACTACCGATCCCATAGATACTACCGATCCCATCGATACTACCGATCCCATCGATACTACCGATCCCACCGATCCCATCGATACTGTCGATCCCATTGATACTACCGATCCCATCGATACTACCGATCCCATCGATACTACCGATCCCATCGATACTACCGATCCCATCGATACTACCGATCCCATCGATACTACCGATCCCATCGATACTGCCGATCCCATCGATACTACCGATCCCACCGATACTACCGATCCCATCGATACTACTGATCCCATAGATACTACCGATCCCATCGATCCCATCGATACTACCGATCCCACCGATCCCATCGATACTGTCGATCCCATTGATACTACCGATCCCATCGATACTGTCGATCCCATTGATACTGCCGATCCCATCGATACTGCCGATCCCATCGATACTGCCGATCCCATCGATACTACCGATCCCATCGATACTGCCGATCCCATCGATACTGCCGATCCCATCGATACTACCGATCCCATCGATACTACCGATCCCATCGATACTGTCGATCCCATCGATACTGCCGATCCCATCGATACTACCGATCCCATCGATACTACCTATCCCATCAATACTGTCAATCTCTACCATGTATTTGATACTGTTGATCCTCTCAAAACTGTTACTTCAATAGTTCCCATATACCATAAATACCACTAATGCTATTCTCTTGAAATATACTAACAATATGCTTTGTATATCAATGCAAACCAACCATTTAAAATGTGTTTTTTTTGTTGTTTTTACTATTTTAGTTTTATGACACAAAAAAAAGTCTATTTTTAAGCTAGAAAACCCATTAGCCAATCACATTGACTCTTACGAGAGGTGCTAGAACACTCCAAAAATTGGTTATGGTGTATGCTAATACTCTAGAGTTAAACAGGTTAAACAGATTTTTTGTCAAGAAAATTATTAGATATTTTTAATAACAAAGCTACCTTTATTTTATCAGCTCATTAGTGCACTTATTTTGATTGGGGGACACAGAACAGACAGAAGACAACTGGCGAAGAGAACCAATGAATATCCAACAACACATAGCAGATAAGTGTAGGAATTTGAACAAGAAAAAAACAGCTATTATTTAAAAACTAAAAACTATTAATATACATTAGAGACATTAATATAATGTATGATTGTTACTTAATAAACTGTAATTATTAGGTATACATGTATATCATATATTAACATGTTTAACATACTAAATTTTAACTCTTTGGTCTTATATTAATGTATATATTTTAAAATGTTTATTTCCAATACCGTAGCAAGTTAGTTAAATATTTATTTGAATGTATCATATAGTTTGAACTAGTTTGCCAATTATTTTAAAAAAGTAGTTATAGTTTCATTATGAACTAATTAAACTATTTATTTTAAAGAATTAGAGTTGAAACTTAAAAGTTATATTTTGTCACAATTAATAAAATATATATGTGTGCAGTTTAGGAAACCTTGTTTCCATGATCTACCTTTCTAAGAGTCCCAAGTGGAATTCCTATATTCCACAAGGGATGACATTAATTTAATATCTGATAAAATCTCCCATACAAATTTTTGTATTAAAATCCCAGGCAGGATCCCACTTCAAAGTCTCAGCAGGGATTACCCGGGATCCCAGGCGGGATTACCCAGGTGGGATTACCCAGGTGGGATTTACCCGGGATTCTGGGCAGGATTTACCCGGGATCCCAGGTGGGATTTGCCCGGGATCCCAGGCCGGATTACCTGGGATCCCATGTGGGATTTACCTGGGATCCCGGGTGGGATTTACCCGGGATCCCGGGCGGGATTTACCCGGGATCCCGGGTGGAATCCCGTTCCAAATTCCCGGGTGGGATCCCGCCTGGGATCCCACCCGGGATCCCAGGTGGGATCCCGGGTATTTTTTTACATGGGATTTTACCTTGATTTTGATATCTTTAAATCTTTATAACTCTGGAACTATAGAAAAGATATCAAGGAACGGTAAACAGCAGATCGTCCTACTTATTGATGCTCTTTCAAATGAAGCAATAAAAAATTTCATGTTGGAATTTCCTTGCTTGTTTATAACACTCAACAACACTCTGCTTTATTGAATAATCAAGCTATATTTATATACATGGATAATATGGGTAGGGCATATGCTAGAATATGCAGTATGACGAATACGCTATGAAAATCTAGGGCAATTAAGGTTTCCTGAAATGTAACTGTGGTAATTACCATATATACCCTTGCCTCGTCATTCTACTTCTACAACTATTACGTTAGTTCTGCAATGCCGATGTATCATCTTACAATCTTACATTACTAAGCATATGATAGCACATTTAAGCATGGCAAGGTCATTACTTGACCTTGATGCAATCTGCGCTATAGAATCTTTCCTAAATTCTGTTATAGACATCAGAAAACAAAAGATTGTTAAAGGACGCAGCATTAATTTAGCATTGTCAGCGAGAGGAATTGAAGCTTTGAAGGGTGTTGGCCTTGATCAAATGGTAACAATCAACAATTACACAATTACACAATAATACATCATTTAAAATTCCTTGCCAAGTATAACATCCTCTGTGACAAACATCAAGTGCCCTAATATGGGAATCAAATTATATATTTTTTCCTTGAGGTCAAAGACTCGGGTATTCCAATGCATGGACGTTTAATTCACAGTCTGGATGGGAAGACAACTTTTATTCCTTACGGCAAGAAAGGACAGGTATAAACTATCTAGAGATATGTATATGCAATATTTATATCTTATTGAATGGTTTGGCATATAATACGGCCGGGTATTTTACGAGTTTCTCAAGTAGCCGGCCGCCGGCGAGGAAAAATGCGAGAAACGAGAGGTTTTTATTATATGACTACTTGGTGGTACTATGAGGTTTTTATTATATGACTACTTGCAGAAATTGAATAAGTTTGTATTTATTTCATTTCCTCGTTTGTTTGTGATACGTTGTCATTGCTTTGAGATATTCATCGTCAAAGTCGTCAGAGTTTAACGAAAATAATAAGGCGTCGTTCATGTCTGTACTTACATTTTCAAAATTAAAAAGACAGTTCGCATCCGCCATTTTAGGCTTTGGTTTAAAGCCGCAAAAAAATCCGTATTTTTGTTCTGTTCAGAAGAGGAGAAATACGGATTTTACAACGCCTGCGGAGGAGGTAGGGATTTTACCATGCAATACGGCCTGGTATTTGTTCTGTTCTCGTGCCCTTATTTGGAAGAATTACGTCATTGTCATATAATAAAGCACCTTACCTGAACCTGTCCCAGAGCAGACAAAAAATGTTATATTATGTTTTTCACACAATTGACCTCCGATCGCACCGAACGCATAATTTGGTAATTTACCGCATAATCAGGGGAAAATCGCACAAAATGATAAATCATATTGAAAGGTACAGTATGCGGCAAATATATTAGTCAAAATACAGTAATGTCTGAGTGATTATACATACAGCCTGGCACAGAATAAATACTCAACCAGAAGTCCAACTCCCGTGAAAACATGTCCCATTTTTTTTATGCGCATGCGCGAGTCGGCCATTTTGCTAGCAAACGTGCATGTTTGTTGATGGAGGAAAATGGCTAATAACTTCCAAACTACGCATTTTTGAAAGATATCGTGTACGTATGTTAATAACAATTTCATAAGCTTTCATTTGGTGTATAGTGCAAGTTTTTCCGTTTTCTGTATTTTTATTAAATGTTCAAAATGTTCGTACCATTGCTCGTAAATGGGAAGGAAATTTCTCCCTAATGTTGTAGAATTTTGAATATTGTTCATAAAATACTTAACACAGAAGCTTGGGCTTGATATCAAACAGAAGATACTGTAAAATGTTATCTGTGGTAGAAATCTCAAGTTTCTAGCTTAACGGAAAGTATTTCAAAAAAGAAGCTTAATAATCTTAATAATATTTGCCTACGAATGCTGACATGAACAACTCTGAAGAGCATTGAATATTTTTCAATTATTCAGGTCAACAAAGTAGACAAAGGAAATGGAACAAAGACCACAAAAATTATCATATCTAAACACCCAGAAATTATGGGTGTCATGTGACCAGCCGATCCCAGGGCCATTATCGCCGACCTTCCACCGTGGAGGCAAAATGCCCTGGGCACGAGGTTGGGTGGTGGATGGTAGTGCATGGTTTGGGGGTAGGATTACAGTTATTTAAAGTGCCTATGACATGAAAATTAAGTTTATCTTATTTGAAAGAACTCTTAAAATAATTAAGAATGTCAATTTAAAGCTTTTCCATATTTCACTTAGTTCGTGAGATATTTAGACTTATATGATATTCAAATGAGATGATCTATGACGTCACAAGTTGTGCAATACATTTTAACATATTGGAAGATCGTGTATATCTTTAAGATTATTGAACGAAATCACTTGAAACTTTGCATGTCGATACAGACCACTAAACGGAATAAGATCGTTCAAGTTTTAATGTTACAACAGTAATAGTATAGTTCCCAGACCACTATGTCTCTTTGAAAAAATCTTCGCGGTTTTCTAACTTAGTAGGCTTTGCACCAACGTCAAACTTCAGTTTCAAATTAGTTAAGTTAGTGCAAATCTACTCAACCAGTACCAATTCGAAAATGTTTCCCACCGAAAAGAAAACAAATCATTTTGTTTTGAAAATCAAGAGGTCTGGAATCTAATCATTTACCATGGCGACCATAAAACTAAAACTATGTTCTCCAGTTTAGTGGTCTGTATGCACATTCAAAGTTCCAAGTGATTTCCTTCAATAATCGTAAAGATATATGCGCTTTTCCAATATGTTAAAATTTGTGCACAACTTGTGACGTCATAAATCATCTCATTTGAATATCATATAAGTCTAAATAACTCCACAACTAAGTGAAATATGGAAAAGCTGTAAATTGATTTTCTTAATTATTTTAGTAGTTCTTTTAAATAAGATGAACCAAATTTTCATGTCATAGGCACTTTAAGGTAACCTTAATTTATAAAAGTGTTGTCTAGGTAGTGTAGAAATACGAATGTAATACTCTAAAAGGTTGGTGCACTGCCAAAATAATGTGGAGGATATCTAACGTTTCGAGCGAATACTTTTCACAAGCACATCTTTCTTACTATCAAGACTTGTCAATAAACTGGTACTGCTTATGGTTTCCACTTCAGATCTTGTTCTGTTTCTTGTAGGAATAGCATCGCTGTGAATGAGAAGAAAAACACTAAACATGTAATTACCTGTAGGTAAAAACATAACTTATCGTGTGTCAATTATAAAATGCTTCAAAACCCAGGGTCTTATCTCCACTCCCCGCCCGAGTACGAGGTTACAGACCTCGTTGGTAAGAGACACAAAATAAAGTAAATCGTAAAAATCCAACGCGATAAAGCTATCACATCCTTAGAGAGGAACACGCTCTAAATAAATTAAATACTCTAAAAGGTTGGTGTACTGCCGTAATAGTGTGAAGGAGGTCTAACGTTTTGAGTGAAGGACGTTGGTCAGAGAAGGCACGATTTCTACACTGCCACAAGGGAGTAGAGTAGACGCAGTTTCTACCTGGAAGTAGTCGTGGAAATACGACAGACACCGTCCGTATCCATATCAACACAGGTGAAGGATTCTTTATCACTTTCCACGTCCACCATCGAATCTTGAATTTTTTGGAGCTTTATCTCGTAATCTAACGTGCTAGGTAACATGAATATTTAGGTTTAGTTTAGTGTACCATCCTCGTCATCTCATCATCATCACTACCATCATCATTATCATCATCGTCGTCGTTGTCATCATCATCATCATCACCACCATCATCATCATCATCATCATCATCATCATCATCATCATCATCATCATCATCACCATCATCATCATCATCACCATCATCATCATCATCATCATCATCATCATCATCATCATCACCATCATCACCACCACCTTCATCATCACCATCATCATCGTAAATAACGATTATAATAACGACTCTCTTCTGAAATTTTTGCCGCAAACAGGTTATGATAATCAACCTCAAGTGACTAACAAACCTCAAGGTGTAAGCAATAATTGACGTCGGTTCTTTCTCGTTGACAACAATAGGAATCATTTCGCTGCTAGGCAACATATGGTGCTCGTGTGGAGGGCTAAGAGGAAGAGAAAAAAAAAGATAATCATACGAGAGAATATGAGAAGGTCTATCATCGGATCTGAAACAACAATATTATAAAACAACGTCTTACAATGGAGGAGGGATAGGATGGATAGTGATTCCTGGCAAGAACTGTCTGATAGTTCTCTTCATCTTTGAACCAGTTCGATCTAAACACAAGCAAAGGGCTAAATAAAATAGGATAACTCGAACTAAAGACCATAAACCGGCAGAAAACTTACTTAAAGGACATTGGCAACAAAAATTAAGTTTGTCTAATATGAAAGAACTCGTAAAATGATAGAGTAACACCTTTTACAACTTTTCCGTATTTTACTTAATATATCAGTTTGTTTGATATGTAATAATATACAAGAAAATGTTACTCGACTGTGATTGGTTGGTTTCAGTGCATTTAATCCCAAACAGCAGTGCAAAAATCTGTAACAACAGTGCAAAAATCTGTAACAAACTCAAAAATCTGCAAAAATGCAAAAATCAAATCTGCAAAAATCTGTTGTAAATATTTTAAGACGCATGTCGCGTGACTTTGTGTAAACCAATTAAAACACGACCGGAAGATCAAGTTTTCTTGATCACCGGATGTTCGTCTTATAATTGTCTCGCACATTTTCTTGTATATTATTAATAAGTAATAGCATGGTTTCTCGTGCAATTTGGAAAAAACATGCACTCGTGAGTTTTTCAAAGACTTCAAATAGCACTCGTCCTTCGGACTCGTGCTATTTTGATAGTCTTTGAAAAACTCACTTGTGCATGTTTTTTCCAAATTGCACTCGAAACCATACTATTACCTATACTAAATGAGATGGTCTCTGACGTCAGGTGCTGGGTAGAGAATTTTCACTCATTAAAAATGTCTTATATCTCAGTGATTGCTAAGTTTACAACGTCGTGTTCGACTTCAACACCAACACACATGCCGTGAAAAATGTAGACTTCCACACTCAAACTACCAAAGTGAAAGCCATCGGTGACGCGATGGGTATGTTAGTGCAAAGCGACTCAGCCTATGGTCCTGTCGTTGGTATCAACAGTCACGGTCGTCGTTTTCTATCCCCTGAGTTGACACCATTCCCACTTGAGTCAGGCCTTCATTTTAACTGCCCCAGTATGCAGTGGTGTGACCTCTCCATTTTTGTCGTAGTGCGGTTACCTATGAGAGCCACGGGGTCAAATTGGGAGACAATTATATCAAACGACGACGGTGGTTGGGATAAGTTCATAGGGTACAAGACTGGCATGACTAATGGGCTCGCATATGGTGGCAGCAACCCAGCGATGGAGAGCATATGCACTATTCCGAGTGGTGTCGACCTCACCAAAATGCATATGATATCAATACACTGGCAAATGAACAATTCGCACGTCAGAGTCAACAACATCAAGTCGGCTGACTCAGACTTCACAGCGAGCATGAAAAAGATAGGCACACCCTATGGAACGATTTTTGGAATACACCGACCAAGAATACCACTCGCACCTTATGCGTACCCATCGTTGGTAGAATTCTACGGTATGAAAATTGTGAGTGGCTACATGACGAACCGAGACATCATAATCATGGGTGGAAAAATGATGAAGGAATATGGCATAAAGTGATCTTCCAAACCGGTGTTAAATATATGGGAGCATGTATTTCAAAAGAGCGTGAAATATATAAAATAAATAAAACGACCGACCACATGTTCAAAGCTGGTGGGTCATTTGGCCGCGGTGACGTGACTCTCGAGCTCCACGCTGAGATTGGTATGAGATCTAAAAAGACTTACGGCGAACCTATCGTGTTACCAGAATCAGACACTGTGGGAAGTGGGGTAGAAGACGCGACCTAAGTTAAAATGGGTTGGTTTAGAAAGCTGGCTCGTAGCATTAGAAACTTTTTCAGACGACGTAGCAAACCGAAGACTAATAAAACACATCTGATGCATTGGTACACAACAAACCAGATCTATAAAAAAACCTAACGCCCACATCGAGTAGTTTTTTTTCGTGGGAGACTATATAGTGATGACTTCCACGGCACTTCAACTATTTGATTTCGATGGTCACCAAATCACGACGATTGTGGGTAACGGCGACATATGGTTCAAAGCGAAAGAAGTCGCGAGCGCTCTAGGTTATGCTCGACCAAAAGATGCGGTACACGACCACGTCGAACCTGACTGTAGAATGAAGATGGAGCAGGCCTCGTTATCAACGAACTTGGGGTCTACTCGTTGGTGTTCTCGAGTAAAATGGAGCGTGCGAAACACTTCGGAAGGTGGGTGCATGCACTCAGAAGTCTTGCCAAGCGTTAGAAAGACTGTAGCCGACGTTGGTCTCAACACAATCAGTTTAAAATGATCACCGAGTTCGATCTTCACACGAAAGTCGTTGGTTTTCTTAGGAAATACTATCCGGAAGCTATTTTAATAGCCGCTTGTGGTGAAAATCAAGACACTTCAAGTAAAAGAATAAATTCGTGGAAAAAAGGTTACCAACGTGGAACGCCTGATTTAATTATTGCCAATGCGAACCGACAGCACAGCGGACTTGTGGTTGAGTTCAAGAATCCAGGTGGCACAGGTAAGACATCCAAAGAGCAAGACTCTCTGTTGCTCAGATACAAGTCCGCTGGTTATCTAACATTGTTGTGCGACTCGTACGACGACGCTATTATCGCGATAATAAAATATTTCTTTGACGTTGGGTTTCAATGTTCCCAGTGTGTTCGTAAATTTAAAAATAAAGCAGCGTTGAGTAACCACGAGAGACATCACTGTGCGGCGCGCGACTAATTTTACGTGGTGTGTGAAAATGTTGTCTTTACGGCATTGGGCGCTTCATGTGTCCAACGTCTAAATTTAAAAAAAATGAGACGCGCTTAATTTTGTGTGGAAGGGTGGTGACGTCTGCACACTGCACGATATTGCTCAGCACCACCAACAAACGATGGTCCTGGGTTATATCTCCAATTGAATGGCGCTTCAACAGTTGTTCCGTCGGTGTCACGGCAAACGGCACAATACGCTTTTAGAAATGTGATGTCGTCTGCTACTGAGAACAACGTGTCGAGCTCACCAAGTTTTTTTAAGTGCTCTGTTGTTATAAGACCACAAATAATGACGTGAATGCCAGCTTTGACATACTCACGAATAACTGGAAGTAGATCAGAGTACCAATGACCTTCATCAATGCCAATGACGTCATAGTCAGCTAGTTTGGAGGAACTTGGGAGGTTGGTGACTAACTTCGCGGGTAAACTGTCTGACCCGACGACAATGGTCTGACGATGTGTGGAGAACGTGTGGTCAGTTCGTCTAGTGTCACCCGCGTTGTTCATGTAGAGGACTTTGAGCCCTGATTTACTTAGCGCGACTAACCTACGAAGAGTCTCTGTCGTTTTTCCTGCAAACATGGGACCAACCACAATTTCTAGTTTACCAACTTTCTTCATGGTTACTATACCTCCAGAGAAATATTTTTTTAGCGCGCTTAGTTTGGGTGAGAGATTTTTAGTGTAGTGACATGTGCTCGTGTTCAAACACACCTTGACACACCTCACACACATAAGCGTCATAGTTCTCAGCGAGTCTCAGCCACGTATTGAGAACAGACCTTTTTGGCTTCCACACAAGGCTTGCGAGCAATACCTCAAGGTGCTGGGACACCAACACACCGGAATTGACGCTAGGGTTGTCTAAGTGGTCAGAACCTGCGTACCCAAGGTGTTTGCATGCTAGATAGCTCCCCAGAGGAACCATTTTAATTAACTTGTTGATCAGAGTCTTAGAGACCTCGGTGTCGAGCTCTGTCCAGGCGTTGTGAAGCGCTATGGCAGTCTGAAAAACGTCGCGATGCTGTGGTGACCCAGTTCTCAGAAGGCGAGTCATTATACAAGAGTCTCGGAGAAAAAATTTTGAACTGTGAGACATCTGTGAGATAACTGTGAGACATCTATGAGATCGACTGTGAGTAAGATAATGTGTGGTAGTGTATTAGATGGCTGAGGACTCACAGACGGCTGTTGACACTAAGATCACAGCTGAGGTGAAGAGTGCTAAGGTGAAGGACCCAAAGCGTGTTGCCGCTGGTAAGAAGTTGGCTGAGATATCGAAAGCTGCGAAAGAAAAGAAAATGCGCGAAATGATAGTCAACGAAGAAAAGGGTAGTGAGTGGAGCTATGGTTATATTGTTGGAACACTTGGCGTTATCATTGCTGCTGCTTCGTTGTGGTACACAATTAGTAGTGAAAAAGAAACGCCCGTGAGTACTGCAGCACCCGCGTCAGAAAGTCGTCGTCGTCCAACATTAGACACATTTGATTCTTGAACAAAACACACGACAATGTATATGGCTGCGATCGATCGAAAAGAACTTATGAACGAATTGTACGATGCGCTACTTGTTACGACTGGTGCTGTGGTAGTGAGTATGATTTCGAAAAAGGCTTTGGGGGAACCATTGGGAACACCAGAGACAGTGAAAGGCACGGTGAAACTTGCCGCAGCTGTTGGTGCAGGAACGCTGTTGGTAAAATGGATGCAATCAAAAAAGTGGATACCGACAGATCCATTCAAATCAACGTAAGTTAATGGCGAGTGTTGTGGCTGGAGGGATTTTTAACGCAGTGGCTTTTGCAGGCGCTGGTTTTATGTTTTCGAAGTTTAATCACTCAGGCTACGAAGCTGAGATGAAAAGACACAACCATGCGTTGGAACAGCTAGCCAGTGCGAAAGAAGTGTGGTATGAAAACGAAGTCGCTAAGAAAGATAAGATTCAGCGCTTGCGACAACAGCTCTCTGACGCTAATGCTGACATCAATGACACAAACCACGCGTTGGAAGAACTTAGAAGCGTAATGACTATTCACTACAGCGGACGAGTGTTCACTGAGAGTCCGAAGATTGCGGATTACTACCAACCGAGTGCGGAGATGAAGGAATACCAATTGTTGTTTGTCGGCGCGTTAGGTTTTCATGGTCATGGTGGAATACTGACGTGGGCACTCACTCGATAAAAAAAGTTTTGGGCACTCACTCGATAAAAAATGTTTTGGGTTGTGGTGGACACTCACTCAATAAAAAAAATGTTGGAATAGTATAAGTGATGGACAAACTTATGAGACAGATGAGCTATGGTTACACAATTGACGAGATTGCGAACGAAGCACAAATTGAGTGTGAAGGTGTCTTCAGGTTTTACTACTGCTCGGATTGCAATGTTGTGAAAAACACAACCGAGTGCGGTGGGTACGCATGTCCAAAGTGTGGCGACACCGAATGGGGTTACGTTCAGAGCTATAGTGACATGAGACTCACACGACTAAAAAGCGTTCACAAGCGGTCTTGGTGGATGGGAAGAAAACTACGGAATGTTGTGAAGGGTGAGCACCTTGAGTTAATAAAAGAGGACTTCTTGAAAGTTGTCAACGCGTTGTCGGGTTGCGGGTTGATAAAGGGTAGAAATGTCAGCAGATACGGATACTACATTATTAGGTTGTGTCATAGAAGGCGAGTCGAGACACTTGAGAAGATGTCAGACCTCAAAGACGGAGAAGTGAAAGACTTGTTTGACGACAATCTGTTTGGCGTGGTGTACCCAAAGCTGGGATGGTGTGAAAGTAGCGATCGTTACTACAACGAGTGGGTTAAGAAAAAAACAAGTGTAGTATAAGTATGAGCCAATGAGTCAGACTGTGAAAAACTCAGTGACAAAAAGGTGGGCGCATAAGACGAGTGCAGCCGTTATCAATTCACTAACAGATAGAGCGACCAACGCTAATGGCTTTTTTAACCAAGAGGAACAACCTGCAGTCGAAGACCACGCACCGTCGACGCATCTGTTGGATCGAGCACTGAGAGGGTTCACAAGGTCTTATGAAGTCGAAGTAATTGACGCCAGAGATATCAATCAGGTGAACGTCAGTAGAAGTGCTGTCACTAACCTTTTGAGACGTGAGCTAAATGAGACTAACGGAATGAAAGTGGTGGAGACGGTTAAGATGAATGAAAGTGGTGGAGACGGTTAAGATCACTTTTGAGAAAGTGATAGAGTGTGATAAGACCACATATAAAACCGCCTACTTTAACAGCGAAACGTTCGTCGTCATTAATGAGCATGACATCGAGGGTGTTGCCAATCGTGGGTCGGAGCAGATTTTGACGCGGATAGCTGGGTGGCTGTCTGAGGGGTCTGGATGGACTATCGACAAGGTGGACGCGCACTACATCAATGTCGCTATTTACAGACCTTTGAATGGGAGTAGTTACATTACGTTGCCACGGATAATTTACCTTACTATCCCCTAAACACACGGACTAATCCCCCTCACCACTTAGATAACTGGTATAACCTGTGGTATAACTAAGATAACAAGTGTAACTAAAATAACTAGAATAATTAAGATAACTAGCTAGTATAACTAATGTAACTAAGATAACTAGTATAACTAATGTAACTAAGATAACTAGTATACTAATGTAATTAAGATAACTAGTATAACTAATGTAACTAATATAACTAAGATAACTAGTGTTAGTAAGTGCTGCGCAGAGTTCTGTGCAATTTTGGAGTGCTGAGAACAACCTGATGTTGAGAGCTGAACGCAAGTAAGAGGAGTTCTTATCAGAAGTGAAATGCCGCCTCAGGAGTGGTATAACCAGTATAACTAAGAATAATTAATAATATTAACTATGAACTAAGATAACTAATATGTATAACTAGAATAACTAAGATAACTAGTATAACTAAGATAACTAATGTAACTAAGGTAACTAGTATATAACTAAAATAACTAATATAACTAAAATAACTAATATAACTAGAATAACTAAGATAACTAGTATAACTAAGATAACTAGTATAACTAATGTAACTAAGATAACTAGTATAACTAAGATAACTATAGTATAACTCTAATATAACTGCAGTATAACTAATTACTAAAATAACCCTATAACCCAAGAAAAGTTGATTTAGATGGCCCGTAGCGGGGAAGGTGGGGATAATCAGGACAATAAGGAAGACTATGTACCTCATGTGGTGACCGATACATGAAACACCAACCGACCTGGTAACTAATGACGCAACTCACGTATATACTGTATTACCAACTGATAAACGCCCTCAGTGACAATTTGTATTTGACGAAGCCCAAGCTAGTACAACGATCGAGAACGAACCTTTTAACTACCACAGCCTTTCAACCCTACACTCATGGCACGACGCGTTGGACTTTCCCGAACAAACAACACTTTGGTAAGCAATCACTTAAATTTTCTTTCCTTACAGTTACACGCATATTTTGTTTACTCCGCGCATTATTATTTATCTTCCAACGAAAAAACATCAACTGCCAACCCGATACCCTGCTGAAGAGACCAATAAAGGTCGAAAGCGTACAGGGTTATCCCGCATGTTATGCTATGCACTATACAATTATACGCATCTTTACTCTCTGTTTCTGTATTTTATTCATACCTTTTATTCAGTTTACACTGCATGTCCAGCGCGCGTTGCAATATGATACGTATTATAGTCAGTGGCTAAATGCGCTTATTGTTACAATCCCCGTCCCCATAGTTTTCTACATTTACATATACAGGACTGAGGACATCATTGTGGTTCCCATTACCTACTCCAAAACCAAAAAACAATGAATATCTCTTGTAGCGAAAGGATAGAGCTAATCCAGGCTCGCCACAATTGTATAGTCCCTACTTCACTACACTTTACAGTTTTGACAATTTACGGATATAATAGCGCAAATATCATAACACCACGTGTTAAGCATTGTCCAAAGAGCAAATTTCATGACGTTGGCCTTTAGCTTTTGCTGCTATACCCTTCCCCTTTAACTTCTACATTATTACACCTTACAGTCTTGCTATTTGACAGTTAATTTAACAACGCGACACACAACGTAGAAAGCACTGTCCAAAGAGCAGATTTCATGCCGTTGGCTTTAGCTTTTATTTATCAACACCTAACTAATCTTCGTATATTAACAATACTCACGATCTTGAACCCCGGTTATCTCCCTTATTATGCCCTAAAAACACGGACTTACCCCCTTAATTACCACTAAGATAACTAGTATAACTAAGATAACAAGTATAACTAATAAAATAGTGACTTTGTCGTGGTGACAAATTTAACATTACGCCATTAATAATTAAGTGACAAATTTAACATTACGCCACATCAATAAGGAAGACTTTGTACCTCATACCTACACTTTACAGTTTTGACAATCGACGGATAATAGCGCAAATATCATAACACCATGTGTTAAGCATTGTCCAAAGAGCATATTTCACTTCCCCTTTAACTTCTACATTATTACACCGTACAGTCATACCACAACCGACGGATAATAGCGCAAATATCATAACACCATGTGTTAAGCATTGTCCAAAGAGCATATTTCATGCCGTTGGCCTTCAGCTTTTGCTGCTAAACCCTTCCCCTTTAACTTCTACATTATTACACCGTACAGTCATACCTACACTTTACAGTTTTGACAATCGACGGATAATAGCGCAAATATCATAACACCATGTGTTAAGCATTGTCCAAAGAGCATATTTCATGCCGTTGGCCTTCAGCTTTTGCTGCTAAACCCTTCCCCTTTAACTTCTACATTATTACACCGTACAGTCATACCTACACTTATAGTTTTGACAACCGACGGATAATAGCGCAAATATCATTTACACCATGTGTTAAGCATTGTCCAAAGAGCAAATTTCATGCCGTTGGCCTTTAGCTTTTGCTGCTAAACCCTTCCCCCTTAACTTCTACATTATTACACCGTACAGTCTTGCTATTTGACAGTTAATTTAGCAACGCGACACACAACGTAGAAAGCACTGTCCAAATAAAGAGCAGATTACATGCCGTTGGCCTTTCGCTTTGATATCTTCGTGTATTCTACATATTCTACACGTAATATTAAACTTACAATACTCACTATCTTAAACTCCGGTTATTTACCTTACTATCCCCTAAACACACGGACTAATCCCCCTCACCACTTAGATAACTGGTATAACCTGTGGTATAACTAAGATAACAAGTGTAACTAAAATAACTAGAATAATTAAGATAACTAGCTAGTATAACTAATGTAACTAAGATAACTAGTATAACTAATGTAACTAAGATAACTAGTATACTAATGTAACTAAGATAACTAGTATAACTAATGTAACTAATATAACTAAGATAACTAGTGTTAGTAAGTGCTGCGCAGAGTTCTGTGCAATTTTGGAGTGCTGAGAACAACCTGATGTCGAGAGCTGAACGCAAGTAAGAGGAGTTCTTATCAGAAGTGAAATGCCGCCTCAGGAGTGGTATAACCAGTATAACTAAGAATAATTAATAATATTAACTATGAACTAAGATAACTAATATGTATAACTAGAATAACTAAGATAACTAGTATAACTAAGATAACTAATGTAACTAAGGTAACTAGTATATAACTAAAATAACTAATATAACTAAAATAACTAATATAACTAGAATAACTAAGATAACTAGTATAACTAAGATAACTAGTATAACTAATGTAACTAAGATAACTAGTATAACTAAGATAACTATAGTATAACTCTAATATAACTGCAGTATAACTAATTACTAAAATAACCCTATAACCCAAGAAAAGTTGATTTAGATGGCCCGTAGCGGGGAAGGTGGGGATAATCAGGACAATAAGGAAGACTATGTACCTCATGTGGTGACCGATACATGAAACACCAACCGACCTGGTAACTAATGACGCAACTCACGTATATACTGTATTACCAACTGATAAACGCCCTCAGTGACAATTTGTATTTGACGAAGCCCAAGCTAGTACAACGATCGAGAACGAACCTTTTAACTACCACAGCCTTTCAACCCTACACTCATGGCACGACGCGTTGGACTTTCCCGAACAAACAACACTTTGGTAAGCAATCACTTAAATTTTCTTTCCTTACAGTTACACGCATATTTTGTTTACTCCGCGCATTATTATTTATCTTCCAACGAAAAAACATCAACTGCCAACCCGATACCCTGCTGAAGAGACCAATAAAGGTCGAAACGCGCGTACAGGGTTATCCATGCACTATACAATTATACGCATCTTTACTCTCTGTTTCTGTATTTTATTCATACCTTTTATTCAGTTTACACTGCATGTCCAGCGCGCGTTGCAATATGATACGTATTATAGTCAGTGGCTAAATGCGCTTATTGTTACAATCCCCGTCCCCATAGTTTTCTACATTTACATATACAGGACGACTGAGGACATCATTGTGGTTCCCATTACCTACTCCAAAACCAAAAAACATGGAATTGAAACATTGCATAAATTCTTCAATCACATCAACAATTTCGTTCTCGATCGTTGTACTAGCTTGGGCTTCGTCAAATACAAATTGTCACTGAGGGCGTTTATCAGTTGGTAATACAGTATATACTAAGTCATTAGTTAAATAATTAGCCGTTGGCCTTTAGCTTTTGCTGCTATACCCTTCCCCTTTAACTTCTACATTATTACACCTTACAGTCTTGCTATTTGACAGTTAATTTAGCAACGCGACACACAACGTAGAAAGCACTGTCCAAAGAGCAGATTTCATGCCGTTGGCTTTAGCTTTCAATTATCAACACCTAACTAATCTTCGTATATTAACAATACTCACGATCTTGAACGCCGGTTATCTCCCTTATTATGCCCTAAACACACGGACTTACCCCCTTAATTACCACTAAGATAACTAGTATAACTAAGATAACAAGTATAACTAATAAAATAGTGACTTTGTCGTGGTCACAAATTTAACATTACGCCATTAATAATTAAGTGACAAATTTAACATTACGCCACATCAATAAGGAAGACTTTTACCTCATACCTACACTTTACAGTTTTGACAATCGACGGATAATAGCGCAAATATCATAACACCATGTGTCAAGCATTGTCCAAAGAGCATATTTCATGCCGTTGGCCTTCAGCTTTTGCTGCTAAACCCTTCCCCTTTAACTTCTACATTATTACACCGTGCAGTCATACCTACACTTTACAGTTTTGACAATCGACGGATAATAGCGCAAATATCATAACACCATGTGTTAAGCATTGTCCAAAGAGCATATTTCATGCCGTTGGCCTTCAGCTTTTGCTGCTAAACCCTTCCCCTTTAACTTCTACATTATTACACCGTACAGTCATACCTACACTTATAGTTTTGACAACCGACGGATAATAGCGCAAATATCATAACACCATGTGTTAAGCATTGTCCAAAGAGCATATTTCATGCCGTTGGCCTTCAGCTTTTGCTGCTAAACCCTTCCCCTTTAACTTCTACATTATTACACCGTACAGTCATACCTACACTTTACAGTTTTGACAATCGACGGATAATAGCGCAAATATCATAACACCATGTGTTAAGCATTGTCCAAAGAGCATATTTCATGCCGTTGGCCTTCAGCTTTTGCTGCTAAACCCTTCCCCTTTAACTTCTACATTATTACACCGTACAGTCATACCTACACTTATAGTTTTGACAACCGACGGATAATAGCGCAAATATCATAACACCATGTGTTAAGCATTGTCCAAAGAGCAAATTTCATGCCGTTGGCCTTTAGCTTTTGCTGCTAAACCCTTCCCCCTTAACTTCTACATTATTACACCGTACAGTCTTGCTATTTGACAGTTAATTTAGCAACGCGACACACAACGTAGAAAGCACTGTCCAAATAAAGAGCAGATTACATGCCGTTGGCCTTTAGCTTTGATATCTTCGTGTATTATCTACATATTCTACACGTAATATTAAACTTGCAATACTCACGATCTTAAACTCCGGTTATTTACCTTGCTATCCCCTAAACACACGGACTAATCCCCCTCACCACTTAGATAACTGGTATAACCTGTGGTATAACTAAGATAACAAGTGTAACTAAAATAACTAGAATAATTAAGATAACTAGCTAGTATAACTAATGTAACTAAGATAACTAGTATAACTAATGTAACTAAGATAACTAGTATACTAATATAACTAATATAACTAGGATAACTAGTATAACTAATGTAACTAATATAACTACTGTTATATAACTAATACTATAGGTTACCAATTGGTAGTAAGTGCTGCGCAGAGTTCTGTGCAATTTTGGAGTGCTGAGAACAACCGGATGTCGAGAGCTGAACGCAAGTAAGAGGAGTTCTTATCAGAAGTGAAATGCCGCCTCAGGAGTGGTATAACCAGTATAACTAAGAATAATTAATAATATTAACTATGAACTAAGATAACTAATATGTATAACTAGAATAACTAAGATAACTAGTATAACTAAGATAACTAATGTAACTAAGGTAACTAGTATATAACTAAAATAACTAATATAACTAAAATAACTAATATAACTAGAATAACTAAGATAACTAGTATAACTAAGATAACTAGTATAACTAATGTAACTAAGATAACTAGTATAACTAAGATAACTATAGTATAACTCTAATATAACTGCAGTATAACTAATAACTAAGATAACCCTATAACCCAAGAAAAGTTGATGTACTGTAGATGGCCCGTAGCGGGGAAGGTGGGGATAATCAGGACAATAAGGAAGACTATGTACCTCATGTGGTGACCGATACATGAAACACCAACCGACCTGGTAACTAATGACGCAACTCACGTATATACTGTATTACCAACTGATAAACGCCCTCAGTGACAATTTGTATTTGACGAAGCCCAAGCTAGTACAAAGATCGAGAACGAACCTTTTAACTACGACAGCCTTTCAACCCTACACTCATGGCACGACGCGTTGGACTTTCCCGAACAAACAACACTTTGGTAAGCAATCACTTAAATTTTCTTTCCTTACAGTTACACGCATATTTTGTTTACTCCGCGCATTATTATTTATCTTCCAACGAAAAAACATCAACTGCCAACCCGATACCCTGCTGAAGAGACCAATAAAGGTCGAAAGCGTACAGGGTTATCCCGCATGTTATGCTATGCACTATACAATTATACGCATCTTTACTCTCTGTTTCTGTATTTTATTCATACCTTTTATTCAGTTTACACTGCATGTCCAGCGCGCGTTGCAATATGATACGTATTATAGTCAGTGGCTAAATGCGCTTATTGTTACAATCCCCGTCCCCATAGTTTTCTACATTTACATATACAGGACGACTGAGGACATCATTGTGGTTCCCATTACCTACTCCAAAACCAAAAAACGCAACAGTATGAAGGGTTTGATAAACGTAAATAATGGGGATGACAACGAGTGTTTTAGATGGTGTCACCTAGCACATAAATTTCCTGTTGGGAAAAACTCTGATAGAACGTCAAAGTACGCCAGTCACATCAGTGAGCTGAATTACGATGGAATTGGTTTCCCAGTCGCACTCAAAGATTACAACAAGATCGAAAAGGCTAACGAAATTAGCATTAATGTTTTTGGGTATGAAAATAAGCAACCATTCCCTGTGTACGTTTCTAAGGAGGCGTACCCTGACCATATGGACCTATTGTTGTTAACTAATGGAGATAACAAGCATTATGTGTATATTCGCGATTTCAACAAATTCATGTACCGTCAGACAGGGTATAAGGCGAGAAAGCACTTTTGTAGGTATTGTCTGCAGTGTTTCACCCGAGCGGACGTGCTTGAGCGTCATATTGAAGTGTGTTTGGTCATCAATGGGAAGCAAGCTATTAAAATGCCACAAAAAGGCACGAAAGTGAAATATAAGAATTTTAGTAGACAACTAAACGTACCATTTGTGGTGTACGCGGACTTCGAGGCTATCACACAGAAGGTGCACACAACAACAACACCATCAAGCGAGTGTAGCTACACAAATGCTTATCAGAGGCATGTTGACTGTGGTTATGGGTATAAATTGGTTTGTTGCTACGACGATGAGTATAGTAAGCCGGTGAAAGTGTATCGCGGTGAAAACGCAGTTAACAAGTTCATTGGGGAGATGTTAGAAACTGTCGAATATTGTAAAGAGACATCTGAGAGTCACTTCAACAAAGAAATGATACTGACTAATGACGATAAGAAGAACTTTGACGAGGCTAAAAGTTGTCATATTTGCAGTGTTGAGTACATTGGCGCTGACGTTAGAGTGAGAGACCACTGTCGTGTCTCAGGTAAGTACAGAGGGTCTGCACATCGCGACTGTAATGTGAACTTTAAATTGACTGATAAAATTCCTGTGATCTTTCATAACTTACGCGGTTACGATAGCCACTTCATCATGCAGGAGATTGGCAAGTTTGGTCAAGACATAAATGTGATACCGAACAACATGGAGAAGTACATGGCGTTCATGCTTGGGAAAAACTTGGTGTTCTTGGACAGCTTTCAGTTCATGAGTAGTGGTCTAGACAACTTGGTGAGGAACCTACCAAGGGACACTTTCAAATACACGTCAGAAGTGTTTCATGATGAGGGGTTGGCACTTATGACAAGAAAGGGGGTCTATCCCTATGATTATATGGACTCCTTTGATAAATTCAATGAATGCGAGCTACCCTCCAAAAAGGACTTCTACAGCGTTCTGAATGACGAGCATATTACGGAAGAAATGCACGAGCGCGCTTGCGATGTGTGGGACTACTTCGACGTTGAAAGTATGGGTGGGTATCACGACCTGTATTTGAAAAGTGATGTGCTCTTGCTCGCTGACGTTTTTGAGAACTTTAGAAAGACATGTCATCGCGAGTACAAATTAGACCCGTGTCATTATTTTACGTCGCCTGGATTGGCTTGGGACGCGATGTTGAAGATGACTGGAGTGGAACTCGAATTATTGTCCGACATTGACATGTTCCAGTTCGTAGAGTTGGGAATGCGTGGCGGCGTGAGCTACATATGCAACAGACATGGCATGGCGAATAACAAATACATGAAGGGGTACGATAAAGCGAAAGAGTCGAAGTATTTGATGTACCTTGACGCCAACAATTTGTATGGGTGGGCAATGAGTCAGAGTCTCCCCACGGGTGGTTTTAAATGGTTGACTAAGAAAGAAATAAAAAAGGTAAACTTGCGTGACTATCACAACGACAGTAAAAAGGGGTTGCTGCTTGAAGTCGACTTGGAGTACCCAGACAATTTGCATGACCTACATAATGATTACCCACTAGCTCCTGAGAAGATGGAAATAACTGTTGACATGTTGTCGGAGTACTGCACGAAAATAAAAAATAAGTTTAACGTGAGCGTTGGTGGTGTGAAGAAGCTGGTGACTAATTTGATGGACAAAAAAAAGTACGTGTGTCACTATAGAAATCTGCAGTTGTACATGGATCTTGGGTTGAAAATCAAAAAGGTTCACAGGGTCCTACAGTTTGACCAGTCTAAGTGGTTGGGCAAGTACATCGACTTTAATACAGTCAAAAGAACCGCGGCTAAGAATGCTTTCGAGAAGGACTTCTTCAAGTTGATGAACAACAGCGTGTTTGGGAAAACAATGGAAAACTTGAGGAAGCGTGTGGATGTAAGATTAGTGACCACTGCGAAAAAATTAAAAAAGCTTGTCTCAAAGCCGACGTTTGTGTCTTGTAAGATATTTAGCGAGAACTTAGTCGCTGTCCATAAAGTTAAAGAAACGCTGACACTAAATCGACCCGCATACGTGGGTATGTGCATACTAGACTTGAGTAAAACGCTGATGTATGATTTCCACTATAATTATATTATGAAAAAGTACTCTAGCGACACCTGCAGATTGCACTTCACTGACACTGACAGTCTGTTGTACACAATAAAAACCGACGACGTTTACTCTGACTTCATGATGGAGCGTGAAAAGTTTGACAATAGCGATTACCCCGCAGACAACCCGTTCGCTTTCAAAGAGAACAAGAAAGTTATTGGCAAGATGAAAGACGAGTGCGCTGGAACACCAATTGTTGAGTTCGTTGGGTTGCGCAGTAAGATGTACAGCTATTTGAAAGAGGATGGGGGTGGTGGGAAAACCGCTAAAGGTATTAGAAAGAATATAATTAAAAAAGTGATCAGACACGAAGATTACAAAAGTGTGTTACTTGAGCAGAAACAATTGCGACACACAATGAAGACTATTAGAAGTGTCAAGCATCAGCTCGGTAGCTACGAAATTAATAAAGTGTCGCTATCCTGTTTCGATGATAAACGATACCTTTTAGAAAATGGTATTGACTCCTACGCGTATGGTCACAAAAATATTGTAGTGAGAGACACACCCACTGACACTGCGACGTGATCCCCACATAGTCTAATTTACATAACGGGTGGCAATTTTATCACGCGTGAGACACTTTTACGATACACAAATCTGTAAAAGCGTTGAAACGACTAGTTTTCTAAATGTGGCTTGACAAACTTGTGAAAATGTTGAGACGACTATTTTTCTAAATGTGATTTGACAAATTTGTGAAAATGTTGAAACGACTTTTTTCTAAATGTGGTTTGACAAATTTGTGAAAATGTTGAGACGACTATTTTTTTAAATGTGATTTGACAAATTTGTGAAAATGTTGAAACGACTATTTTTCTAAATGTAGTTTGACAAATTTGTGAAAATGTTGAAACGACTATTTTTTTAAATGTGACTGAAAATGTTGAAACGACTATTTTTTAAATGTGACTGAAAATTTTGAGACGACTATTTTTAAACGTGACTGAAGTAATGCTAATTTAGCAAAAACCGTGATTTGGCACAAATTCAGTATTGTTTCACGAGTCTCGCGCGTGTTTGACATCAACTGAGTGGAGAACGTGGGGGGTGTGTGTCTAGCCTAGTTAACGACTGCTGTAGTAGTATAGAAGGTAGGGCTACGAGCTTACTCGACGTTATCCGTAGATGTAGGTATCGAGGCAGCACTAATTTTTTGTGCTAAATCGCGATTTGGCACAAAAAATTGGTGCTGTTTTGGTACTTACATTTACGGCTGATGTCGATGAGCTCGTAATCCTACCTTCTATACTACTATTTTGATATGGCGCATGACATATTTCTCTTTATATGTCATGCAGTTGGTCACCGACACATCATCTTTGCCCAATAATATATACAATATCTTCTGGAAGTAGAACGTTGCAAGTGGTGTTTTTCTAACTAAAATTACGCGATTGTAGTTGAACGCATTTTAAAAGCCAGAGACATGTGAGCAACATAGTCACATTGCATTGACAACCTCAGCTTATCCACCCTTCAAACTGACGCAAACATGAAGCCCAAATGTTAACATCACATTTTGCATCGGTGACGGTCTTAGACCGCTTGCGGTTGGTAATGCGATCGGGAACCACCGATAAATCGGCCGATCAGCTCGTAAATCGTATCGGAATTTATCGTTTCGGTAAATTGGATTTTTCTCAATCGGCTCATCCCTAATAGGAAATTAAAATGTGACAGTATATAGAAATATGTACATGTTGTACACAATATATGATTACCATTGATATTAGGGTGTTGGAATATCAGATAGCAACTCTGAAAAACTTGAGCTCAATACAAATACTACATATGACTACCATTGATATTTGGATAGTGTTCGGAATATCGGATAGCAACTCTGAAAAACTTGAGCTCAATACAAATACTATATAGGACTACCATTGATATTTGGATAGTGTTGGAATATCAGATAGCAACTCTGAAAAACTTGAGCTCAATACAAATACTATATACGACTACCATTGATATTTGGATGGTGTTGGAATATCAGATAGCAACTCTGAAAAACTTGAGCTCAATACAAATGCTATATATGACTACTATTGATATTTGGATAGTGTTGGAATATCAGATAGCAACTCTAAAAAACTTGAGCTCAATACAATACGACTACCATTGATATTTGGATAGTGTTGGAATATCGGATAGCAACTCTGAAAAACTTGAGCTCAATACAAATACTATATATGACTACCATTGATATTTGGATAGTGTTGGAATATCGGAATAGCAACTCTAAAAAACTTGAGCTCAATACAATACGACTACCATTGATATTTGGATAGTGTTGGA
This sequence comes from Chrysogorgia sp. JL179-B06, assembly GCA_035772405.1. Classification (NCBI taxonomy): domain Eukaryota; kingdom Metazoa; phylum Cnidaria; class Anthozoa; order Scleralcyonacea; family Chrysogorgiidae; genus Chrysogorgia; species Chrysogorgia sp. JL179-B06. Next base: position 304,954 of record JAYKKM010000522.1, read on the forward strand.
ATATCGGATAGCAACTCTGAAAAACTTGAGCTCAATACAAATACTATATATGACTACCATTGATATTTGGATAGTGTTGGAATATCGGATAGCAACTCTAAAAAACTTGAGCTCAATACAATACGACTACCATTGATATTTGGATAGTGTTGGAATATCGGATAGCAACTCTGAAAAATTTGAGCTCAATACAAATACTATATATGACTACCATTGATATTTGGATAGTGTTGGAATATCGGATTAGCAACTCTGAAAAACTTGAGCTCAATACAAATACTATATATGACTACCATTGATATTTGGATAGTGTTGGAATATCGGATAGCAACTCTGAAAAATTTGAGCTCAATACAAATACTATATAATTATGACTACTATTGATATTTGGATAGTGTTTGAATATCAGATAGCAACTCTGAAAAACTTGAGCTCAATACAAATACTATATATGACTACCATTGATATTTGGATAGTGTTGGAATATCAGATAGCAACTCTGAAAAACTTGAGCTCAATACAAATACTATATGACTACCATTGATATTTGGATAGTGTTGGAATATCGGATAGCAACTCTGAAAAATTTGAGCTCAATACAAATACTATATATGACTAGGGTGAGGCGGTTTTTATAAAAAACCGAAAACCGACCGAAAAAAACCGAAAAAACCGAGTGAATCGGTTTTTTAAAACGCGCTCGAAACTACAGTTAAAAAACATGCATGACGCTACGCGCGCAAGACTTCAGTTTGAAAAACAATTGTATTAATTAATTATAAACTTCCTGACTACGAAGTACAAAGAAATCAGATAAAATTTACAATAAGATTTATAAATATCATGTACAAATATCACAATTATATTTACAAATAACACACAAACGACTATAAGTTCTCTGCTATGAACACAAGCTTATCCACTCTCTCAGGTTTCAGCTGTGCTCGTGCCGCTGTAGTAACTTGCCCTGCTTTACTAAAAAGTCTCTCTGATGTGGAACTGCTCGCTTGGATGGCAAGATATCTTCTCGATTGTTGGCACAGCAACGGTAGTTCTTTCGTGTTTAACTTCCACCATTGCAGAGGATCGTCGTTTCCGTCAATAATAGGAAATGCAGAGATGTAGCATTCGATCTCTTATCACGTGGGGATGCAGCTGACGACGTCTTCTCTGATTTCTTGAGGCTCGTCAACGCTCCAAGACTGCTTTGATCCGCTTATCCGTTCAAGCTCGAATAGATCAAGCCGTTCCGTTCTTATATCGGAGATCATACCTGGCAAGAAACGTACGGTGTTTCGAAGACGTTATCAAATTTCAAACAAAATCTCTTCAGATTTTCCGCGTGTAAGCGCAAACACTTGATTCTTTGCAACAAATACCGATTTTTTTCGGTTTTTCGGTTTTCCGGTTTTTCTCCAAAAGTAACATCGGTTAAATCGGTTTTCAAAAAACATCGGGTTTTTTCGGTATATCGATTAACCGCCTCACCCTATATATGACTACCATTGATATTTGGATTGTGTTGGGAAAACGGATAGCAACTCTGAAAAACTTGAGCTCAATACAAATACTATATATGACTACCATTGATATTTGGATAGTGTTTGAATATCAGATAGCAACTCCGAAAAACTTGAGCTCAATACAAACACTATATATGACTACCATTGATATTTGGATAGTGTTGGAATATCAGATAGCAACTCTGAAAAACTTGAGCTCAATACAAATACTATATATGACTACCATTGATATTTGGATAGTGTTGGAATATCAGATAGCAACTCTGAAAAACTTGAGCTCAATTAACAAATACTATATAATTATGACTACTATTGATATTTGGATAGTGTTGGAATATCAGATAGCAACTCTGAAAAACTTGAGCTCAATACAAATACTATATATGACTACCATTGATATTTGGATAGTGTTGGAATATCGGATAGCAACTCTGAAAAACTTGAGCTCAATACAAATACTATATTACTATATATTATGAGAAAAAAAATCATTAATACAAAGTATTTATATCAAACAGCTCATTTAGTCAGTGTTAAGTTGGTTAAAATATCAGCTCTGAGAACCATTACTTTGGTCTAAGTGCAGATCAAATAGAGTCATGTCACGGTTATGTATAATCAATTATTATTTAAGAAATAGAAAACATTTTCCATGTTTCCACACAGTTTACAAACACAAGTGGAAGTTTGGGAGAACGAGAAATTATCGTAGGAATATGAACCCGATATGACTAATTTCCACTACTAATCCCAAAAGTTCCTACTAATCCCGAAAGTTCACACTAATTTTGGTTGTTGTGGTCAATTTCCGGTAGCTCAAGGTTGTTGTTATTATCTTGATTAACTTTGCTGCCAGAGAACACTCTCTTCTGCAGAGGGTTCTTGTGCTTTTTTTAGAGTGCGGGCAAATAGTTTATTTGCTTGTATTGGGCTCACAGGGTGTTTTTGGGATGCGTGGAGAGAATGGAGATGCGGAATTGGTCCATCTTCCCATCACTCCCCGCGCGCCCTCCCAGCCCGTGCTACCCAAATTATTTGCCCTAAAAAAAGCAGAAGAAGCCTCTGCAGAGGAGACTGAGTGGCCAGAGAAAGCTATGTAACTTCTTTGTATAATAATAATGGGGTCATTGTTGTAAAGTTAGGATTCCTATTTATACTCGGTTCCTCTGACTCGGTTCTATGACGGTATAAATATAGGGATCCTAACTTTACAATGATCACTCCTGATGAAGACACTAGATTGTCAAAATTAGAGTGTCAAAATGTTACGTTCAAAAACTTGTTAAAGCCAGAGTAGTGTCAAACTAACAAATACCCCATAAACCTTGGCTAAAAGTATGTGAGAAATTTGATATTATCTTACAGCTAGAACATTTTGTGCACTAAAAACGCAACATGAAACTGTGTTGATGTTCAAGTGAAATACTGTATTAAAAAGTAAGCCAAAAATAAACACGTATCACACTAAATCTATGTAAGAGGTGACAGACTATACCTCTTAAAATGTTGGGAAATCAGTTTCCAACTTAATATCGTAACAGCTTTCTATACCCATATTCATTTCTTTAAATTGCAGAATGGTTCAATATTTCATGCACAATAAATATAATAATAATCAAACTGGGGTTAGATAGTTCTAAATTCTATCCAGGATAATACACTCTAATAATATATAGTTAGGAAAAATGCAATTATAAAGTTGAAATGTTCAGAAATGGGAATTATAAAAATAATCAACCGATTATTTTGTTCGAACACATGTACTTGATAAAGCATACGTGATACGACGAATATATTATCCCCTCGCCGACCACAGAATAAATACTCAACCAGAAGTCCGACTCCGTGTCGGCGCCTTTGATGTTGGTGTCCTCGCGCATCTCAGCTCGCGCATCCGCCGCCATTTTGCTAGCAAGCGTGCACTTGGTGGCCGGGGGGGTGGCGGTGTAGCGGAGGAAACGTCGTGTAACGACTGACAACTGTACCTTTCGTGGTCGAAACTTTAAAGTGGAACGACAGAATGCACATAACTGTTATGTTTATGCATAGCTCGAGTTTCTGCATCATCTTTAACTTGTTAAAATGTCTATAAAGTGATAATCAATTGACGCCATTTTGCGAGCAAGCTACTTCTTGGTTTCAGGCATACCCCCCCCCCCCCCTGAAGCTGGCTTTCACAATTCTTAAATATCACCACCATATTTGTTTATAGAAGAAGATGGCTTATAACTTCAAAACTACGCATTTTTTAAAGATATCGTGTACGTATGTTGTTAACAATTTCATAAGCTTTCGTTTGGTGTATAGTGCAAGTTTTTCCGTTATCTGTATTTTTTTTAAATGTTCAAAATGTTTGTACCATTGCTCGTAAATGGGAAGGAAATTTCTCCCTAATGTTGTAGAATTTTGAATATTGTTCATAAAATACTTAACACAGAAGCTTGGGCTTGTTATCAAACAGAAGATACTGTAAAATTTTATCTGTGGTAGAAATCTCAAGTTTCTAGCTTAACGGAAAGTATTTCAAAAAAGAGGAAACCTTTTTTTCATTTTTGTCTGGCCTGTGTGAATTGGTGAAGTTTGTTTTTCCTTTTGCAGTTGTGCTGTTTGCTATTTCATATAACTTTGCAAATACTGTATGTATGAACTTCGGATATGCTTTAAACAAAAGCTAATTAAAAGACAAAGTTCTGCAAACGTTTGTAGTTTTCTAACTGAAGCAGAAAAAGTTTTAGATGAACATTAGTGAACATATTTTTGAATATATCTTAAGAATATTGGAATGATATAATTTCTCATCTTGTAGTTTGTTGTTAATCTATAACTTTAAAAGAATCGTATAAATTTATTTTACATAAAAAAACAAAGTTTCATATTTGTATTAGCTTTTGTTTAAAACATATCCGAAGTTCATACATACAGTATTAGCAAAGTTATTTAAAATATGAAACCCTGTAACTGCAAAAGGAAAAACAAACTTCACCAATTCACACAGGCCAGACAAAAATGAAAAAAAGGTTTCCTCTTTTTTGAAATACTTGCCGTTAAGCTAGAAACTTGAGATTTCTACCACAGATAAAATTTTACAGTATCTTCTGTTTGATAACAAGCCCAAGCTTCTGTGTTAAGTATTTTATGAACAATATTCAAAATTCTACAACATTAGGGAGAAATTTTCTTCCCATTTACGAGCAATGGTACGAACATTTTGAACATTTAATAAAAATACAGAAAACGGAAAAACTTGCACTATACACCAAATGAAAGCTTATGAAATTATTAACATACGTACGCAGACGATGTCTTTCAACAATGCGTAGTTTGGAAGTTATTAGCCATTTTCCTCCATCAACAAACATGCACGCTTGCTAGCAAAATGGCCGACTCGCGCATGCGCATAAAAAAAATGGGACATGTTTTCACGGGATCTACGACGCGAACGGGGAGAAAGTGACCGAGCAAGACTGGCACTAGAACGCCGTCGGGCACGTCTATGTAAACATTAAGCAAATTAAAGGGACGGGACGGCACTTAATAATAATAAATAAAGGTAATGTTTTAACATGGCTTGCTTTCGAGAGACGAGAAATTTAATTTTACATTGTTTCAACGATGGCTTGCTCAACGACGATGAATTTGCACTGTTGTACGATATGAATCACTCCAAAAATCCGGAATTCCCTTACGAAAAATACGGACGTTTTGATTTTGACAACTTGGATCCTACCGACGAGTGCAAAGCTGAATGTCGCTTCGCCAAGCACGATTTGTTAACACTGGCCGACGCTTTACAGATACCAGAAGTAATTAGATGCCAGCAGAGAAGTGTTTGTGGTGGGATAGAGGGTTTGTTTATGCTTCTGCGGCGGTTTGCGTATCCGTGTCGATACAGTGATCTGATATCTAGATTTGGTCGACCAGTTCCTGAAATTAGTATGATATCAAACGAAGTGATGGAGTATATTTACACTATTCATCATCATCGCCTTACTACATGGAATGATTTGTTGCTGAACCCTGTATCACTTCAAGCTTATGCAGATGCAGTTTTTATGAAAGGAGCTCCCTTGGAAAACTGTTTCGGATTCATCGATGGGACAGTTAGGCCAATTTCTCGCCCTGGTGAACATCAACGACTTGTATACAATGGCCATAAGAGAGTTCACTCTCTGAAGTTTCAGTCGGTTGCTCTCCCAAATGGGATGATTGCAAATTTATACGGCCCTGTAGGTAAGTCAGAGTCCGAAGATTAATACATTTTTGTGAAATATGTACATATTATGAAATATTGGTCTAGCCTAGCTGTCTTTTAGATTTTATATAGATGGGAATAATTGTAAAGAATTATATTTATATAATATTCATGGCCCTTGAAGTAAATTATCTTTGAGAAGAGAATTATGCACCAATGTATATTGGGTATCAACTGCAGTTAAACCTACGGGTAATTGGGTAAACCTAAACATGAAATATTTAAATTTGATTCATGTAGCTATACTTGTCATTTTGATAGCCTTCTTGACAATATTACACATTGTGTTTATTATTGAAGAGTTTTCAAACCCAAATTGGTTAAAATATTAGTTAAATATATATTTATTTTCTGTATACTTCATACAGAAAATAAATACATCACTAATATTTAACAAATTTGGGTTTTAAAACTCTGCAATAATAACACAATGTAGCAGTTTATTTTTTGGTACAGTATATGTATATTTGATAATTTAAACTCTTATACAAATATTCCATAGTCTCTTTACTTGATAAATACAACTTGCTTGGCCAACTAGCATTTTGGATTATTAAATTGCACTTATGCAAGATAATATTTATTTATTTATTAAGTGTTATTTCCACTTTGAGTGGAAAGTACTTAGTACTTCATTTTAGTACTATGAGAAAATGATGCTTAGTGTTAATAAAGTGACATCACCTTTCGCAAACACAATTGTTTCATTTATATACTTGTATTATTAATTTTTATAGAGGGAAAAATGCATGATGCCGGCATGCTCATGGCCTCTGGGTTGTTAGATAACCTGGAGCAGCACGCCCACTCAGTTACTGGTCAACCAATGTGTGTGTATGGTAGGGATGCACCGGAACTTGGTTCCGGCCGGTTAGTTCCGGCCGGAACTCCGATTTTTCCAAGTTCCGGTTCCGGCCGGAACTCATGAAAAATGTTCGGCCGGAACCGGAACTTATTTGTCAAAATATGGTCAGCGGTTGATCTGTAGTGTTCAGTCTTTCTGAGACTATGCACGGCGTCAACACGATTAAAAACAGATCGACTATTAGGAAACAAAGGATTTTCTTGAGAATATTCAGTATTCACATTTGATTGGACAAAATGTTCATGATACCAGTATGGAAAACAAAAAGTTAAAACATTATAAAACTAGTTTTGTATGTAATGGAAATATGAAGGACAATTTTAATAATTTTCCATCTGGTATTATTTAATGAGGGGTTATTTTCACTTTTTGACCACTTCATTCCACAAGGATAATGTCAGACTAAGCTACTCTGATACCCGGTTCCGGCCGGTTAGTTCCGGCCGGAACTTATTTCAGTTCCGGCCAGTTCCGGTTCCGGCCGGAACTTTTAAATTTGGTTCCGGTGCATCCCTAGTGTATGGGGATCCAGCGTATCCACTACGTGTACACCTCCAGGCACCATTTAGAAATGCTGTGATTACTCACCAAATGGAGGGGTTTAATTCCTCTATGAGTGCTGTTCGCGTATCTGTTGAATGGTTGTTTGGAGACATCATAAACTATTTTAAATTTCTTGATTTTAAGAAAAACCTAAAGATTGGCTTAAGTCCAATAGGAAAGATGTACATTGTCTGTGCTATTTTGCAAAATGCCATGACATGCCTCTATGGCAATCAGACATCTTCTTTTTTTAATATGGATCCACCAACGCTTCAAAACTATTTTGCTTAATTTTTCAAACATAATTATATTTCCATAACATTCATGTATGTATGTATACACACATATTTAAAGTTTAAAACAGTGCTTATTTTATAAATATTTTCTGGTATTTCAATTACCATTTAAAATATATACAATATATATAATTAATGTAAATAAATAAGATTTTAATAAATATATATAATGCAATATATAATTAGTTTGTACGTAAATAAGATTTCAATAAATATATGCAATATACAATGAGTTACATGTATTTACTTCTTGGAGATCATTTCAAACATTTTCACCATCAACTCATTCTGCTGCTGTTGGAACTGCTGCTGTTGCTGAGCCATAAAAAACTGGAAACTTTGCAACTGAAGCTGTTGCTGCTGCTGCATTGAGGTCATCATCTCAGTGTGTCTTTGGCCATCAAGGTCAATTTGCTTCTGCCGTATTTCCATTTCAGCTTGGGATATTCTTAATTGCTGCTCATTTTTTTCTCTTAGGAAAAGGATGGTTTCACTTCCATTCGAGCGTCGCTTTTTAGGGGTATTCATATCATTGCCATCCTGACTCCCTGTTCTTTTTTTAGTGGTTGATAGCTTCTCCATGGCTTTCTGTCGGACTTCTTCTGCTGCTGCTCTTTCTGCTGTGATCTTCTCCTTTTGTTTATCTGTATTTTCTTTTTGCATCATTTCACTTGCATCCTCCTTCTCAATTATGCACTCGAGTGCTTGCTCACATTCTGTCATGTGACATTCAATTCCACTAGCTTTTCCCTCTTGCTTTAACTTTCGGCGAAACTTTTCTGCTAAAAGATTGTATCTGTCTCGCACAGCACGCTTGTCCACCCTGAATGGTTCATTCATGTTCATAATGCTCATCAGGTTGTCAGCAATTTCTGACCACTTGGCACTTCTTTGTACAGTTCCCTTCTTGCTACCAGTGAAGGGATCATTGGCAATTATTTCCCTACATAACATGTTATCGTGTGCCTCTGTCCATACCATAGCACGTTTTTGAGCACTAAAATATACGATATAATTGAATAAAATACTATATAAACAATTATATAGCAAAAACTATTTTTATAAGTGTAAGCTGAATGGTTGCAGTCAAATTTGAGCAAATATTTATTAAAAAAATAAGTCAAACTCTGTTAGTTGGCTGTGTTAATTTATTACAATTGAAATTGAGGAAACAGATAAGATTCAAACGGCAATATTTAATACAACTTTGTACGTAAAACTAACCTGGACGATTTACTAGTCTTTGGTACAGACATCGCTATAATTTTTACAAGCTATGGAGAGTTTGGAGACCTAGATCTAGAAACGATAACGAACGTGCGTTGAATTTACAGTATACAGTTTTCACAACATGTGCAGTCTTTTTTAATAAATATACTCTCCATTCAAACTCACATGCTTTCAATTTTCAGTGGTTTACGTATACCAAAAACGATGTTTATGGGACGTTTTCTCCGCGACGGCAAACTACGGCGGAAAAACTCCGTAACCATAGGCAACAGTGACGACAGAGTTAAATCTTACTTCCGGAACGACGTTCGCGTCGTAGATTTGCTGTGGGCGAGGGTGCTAATATCGAGCGGCGTTTAGTCCCTTATCACGTGAGATCCAAGCCGTTCCTAGATCTAGGAGCAGTTTATATAATTATCAACACATCCTCACTCTTAGATTACCAATAATAGGTATATGTCAAATGCTCTTGAATTACCCATTATGGGTAATTCCAGTGGCTTTTATTATCTTAGTACTCAGGACCATGCAATCAGCGCTGCACTGAATAAAATGGCGGCAGAACAGTTCCCAGACGATTCTTTTGAAACGCTTTCAGGGTTGAGCGCAGAGATTGATGAAGCGAGTGTAAACGCTCAAAAGGTACAGAGTTATTTTCGCAAGTAAACATGCTGCATTAGTGCGTTGTTCAAACTCATAGAACGCCTGGCAAGTTTGTCCAATTTAAATAAATTAGCATGTATGCATATTTGATATTATAAAGCGCAATTAAACATGTATAAGATGTATTCGTATTTATTATAAATTTGCTTAATTTTACTTTTAAATTTCTTCTTCGACGCAGACTGGCCGACCATCAATTAAGCGATGTTCCACTTGCCAAGGTGACAATGCTCCAGCAGCAAAGAAATGTCGTTCGTGTGGGGGGAAATTTGCGAGGAAGGAGCCTGATGATGGGATTTCTAAAATGGGGAAAACCAACCCAACAAAACAATTTAACATGTTAAAACATCGGGTAGGACGAAAAATAATTTGTATTTTTGCCGTTATTTAGCAATTTAGCAACGTTTCTGTCCTAACACTGTTCTTGCGCCGTACAGTATTGAGAAATAAATAGTGTCGTGTATTTAGGCATTATAATTAATGAATCATTTGAATCATGAATGGTAACATAAACTGCTTCGTTATTTTGTGAAGAGCTGTTCTATATAATGGTTTATACTGAGCATTACTTATTTACTTGTTGCACTACTACTGGTTTATCAGGATGTATTCACCTGCATCCTTGACACCTTGAAGAGTATATTATAATACTGTTTATCAACCAACATTTTGAAACTTTGATATATAGTATCTTATGCAGTCTTTTTGACTTCAGGGGTATTGGGTAATTGATGTGAAGAAAGTTAGAGTTAAATAGCCAGAGCGCAGCTACATACTGTAGATCCCGATGGTTGTTGTATATATAACTGACTTATTTACTAATTCAGGAGGTTTTTTAAAAAAGATCAATTACTATAAATGTGTGAAGTCATGGTGTACTGTATCTTGATTTAATGTACACTGTAATTGCTATTTTCTAAGCTTCTTTCGGTATGAGTAAATTACAAGCTATGTTTGTACTCTTTTATGCAATAAAACAGGTTGTATTGTATTAAATAACACTGAAGTACAGTACATTTGGTTTAATAATTGTCATTGTTCTATTAATGCAAATTAACACACATATTAAATTATTGCTAGACAGTTTCTACCAAAACAACAATAATGTAGGAATATCAATAGGAAAGCATTAGCTACTCTCCCTGCTGTGAACAAAAGTTAAGCTTGGTCTGGCCTGGGAATAACCTTAGAGGTAAAAACGCATAACTGGTAACATATAAACTGCTTTGTTGTTGTTCTACTGTATATATAATGGTTTATACTGAGCATTACTTATTTACTTGTTGCACTACTACTGGTTTATCAGGATGTATTCTCCTGCATCCTTGAGACCAATAATTTAATATGTGTGACGGCCTGGGAATAACCTCATTCGTGGGCTTGGGATGCATGTGCTTTGCATATTCAAAACAGATATCGGAAGTAGATAATGGCTCAACGGGTTGGTATGTCAAGTCACAACACAACATTTGATAAGATATGCTACACTCATTCTACGCTCATTCATTTCAATTGTCGTTTAGACTAAATATAATCAGTACCATACACATATCGTACTTACTTACTCACACTATGTTCACACATACGTTGCGCCTACCCGCTTTCATACAAAAACACATGATTAATTACACATGTTGATCAATCTTGCCATTTATCTGAGATAAATAAGAAACCAACACTTTCTCACACGTCACAACACATCATGATCTCATAACACTCATGATCTCATCACGTGACACACTCACAATATAAAACTAAGACTCACAACCAGGGTCAGCCTATTCACTCACTGAGTTCACTGAGTACAAGTACAAGTTTTAAAAGTTTTATAAAGCAAGTCAAAATGGCCAAGAGAGTTGGTTTATCATGCAATAACACTACATTCGGTAAGCACAAATATATTCCGTCTTGGCTTCACTATCATCGTCTGTATCCACCATTATTGAATGTATATCCACATCACCATTATTTTCCAAATCGCTCACAAATATCACTATCAATCGTCACAACCAATGCTTACAACAATTTGCACTCACACCCAAACCCTCCAAAATCCCTCCTGAAGAAGACTGTTAGGTCGAAACGCGTCGAGGGTTGCCAATATACGAACAACCACAACTACACGCGTTTCTGTTCAAACATCCCAGTTTCTCCATTCGCAAACACACCACCGCCCTTCGACTCCATTTTCACCCACACATTGTTCATGTCAATCATCAATGTTATCCACATATAATTATTTTGATATTCGTTAATATGCTCAAATGTACTGTTTGCCCACTATTTACAAAATTCAACACCGATGTAGGTCTCATTACCCACCCATATATTATACAAAATCTCACTATTCACATTTCACAATCGCTATCTACTCCTACTGTTGGTACACGCCACATACATGTATTTCGTATCCAAATGGGAACACCCGTTTTTAAGCGTCAAATTACGTCACCCGTTTTTAATTGTAAACACGTCATCCAACTCAGAGCCCCATGATGCCGTATCTGAATTTACTCCAGTCGATTGTCAAAACATCCTACTTATTACCATATTTAACACCGGTGCAGGTCCCATCACCTATCTTTTTATCAAAATGTAGTACATCTATAGGGAAGGGTCAAGAGCTGTACAATGCTCCCTGCACGCTGGTAGTTGTCAAGCATCACACACTTCAAAACATCACATTCCTCACATACATCACACTTACAGCCTCCGGTCTTATCATACATTCCAGATTATTTGCATACTCTAATAAAATCTATATTTAAATAGCAACTATATAGATACGTATACATATGTGTGTATATGCACGCACATTTGTGTTTATATGAATGGACATATATGCAACTTGGGATTGCCGATAATATAATGTTATAACAGATACTCTATTTACAATTTTCAGTGCCACCACTACTTACAAACAACACTAACAACGTAGACGACAACATAACTGAGGAGATCATAGCTGAACTGCTAGACACGGACATGGACTACGACATAGACGACGAACAACATATTGACAATGAAAACGAACTACTTGAAAACGATGACACAAACCAGGCCACTAACAACATTAACACTCCGACTAATACTCCAGATGATAACAGCAATAACAACACTAATACAAGCTCTCTGGATTCATTTGGACTACAAAATCTCACACAGCCCACACCTCCCGCACGCACAATCGCTCCTACTAACTCAACCGCAGAATACAACCCCATTAACCAGGCAGACATCAAACGCATAATCCCAACAATCCCTACAGAATTGCTCAACACTTTTCACACACTTAACACACAATACCGTAATCTTAATAAAACTAACTTCACTATTAATAAACTTAACCAACATACAATCGATAACACTGCACCACAAGGCCTACAACCAACAACCAAATGTCAGGTAAGGTTATCAAGTGACCTTCATGAGGAATGGGAGAAGGTGCTAACAAACACATCCCATGCTCTCCGAGACATCCTAATCGAACATCACACACGCGATCTCAGTAACACTTTAAACAAGATAGAATTAAATAAACAAGACATACACACACGCACTAATGAAACACTCGCAACTAACATCATCAGAGCCTCCGAACACTTAGGTGACCGATACAACAAACGCAAACTAATAAAACTAATCAAACCTAATAAACGTCGCAAAACAATTAATGTCACCACACATAATAATAATAACAACACAGTTGCCACTATAACCACCACAGCCACAAACACTAACATCACAACACCAATGACCCGGCCATTAACCTCCACTAATGTAAACCTCCCCACCTGTACATATAATCCTATAAACCACACACTCACAATGCTCTCACCGACACCACGCAATCCCATAAACACACCTCCATTGCGTATTCCTACACAGACACCGCCATTACGCATTCCAGCACATCCATCCATCACACCACTTACTAGAAGTCTTCTTCCAGCACCACCAACCACATACGCATCCATGACACAGAGATACAATTCACTTATACAACCTTCACCACGCTTTAATTTCACATCAAACAACACAGGACAAACCACCCATCAAGGCCTTCTTGATAACACACATCTTCCAAGTTTTTTCGCACGCCGATCACAACACAAACCCAAATAACTACACTCACCAAACAACAACTTCGCAAACACCTAATCACCAAAAGAAACAATAACAATTTTCGGCACAAAAACAAGAAAAGAATTTACACTGACATTCGTAATAAACACGCTAATAACAGTATTGTTAATCTCTCTAACATACCACTAACTAAATCTACTACCAAAATATTATCCAAAGGACTCAAATACATCACCACACCTCAACCAACTAACCCGTATATAATTTATAATTCCTTTCTCTCGTTTCGACGTAAAATGTACCTTCGATACTCATTTAAAAACTCCACCAACAACACACCCAATCACCCATTTAAAGCCAAAAGTCAATTCACGCCTCCCTTACCAGATAACACTAACCTCCTTGAATACATTTCACGGGTATATCTAGAACTAACGTCACATAACACCAATCACACCTCAACACACAAAAACTATTCGAGGGAGGAAATGGCCTCACTTAAAAGTCTGCAAAATAACGAAGATTTGATCGTTAAACCCGCAGACAAAGGTGGGGCTATTGTCATCTGGCCAAAAGAGGACTATCTACGCGAAGCCTCTAACCAACTCGATAACACCGCTCATTACAAACACGTTATTGATAATCCTTTTCCCTCTGTCATTACTAATATCCAAATATTCATTTCTAACGCATTGAAATCACAGCTAATCGATTACACCACATACCAATTCCTATTACCTCCCATTCCCACACGCACACCCACACTATATCTGCTACCTAAAATTCATAAACCTGACATTCCAGGCAGGCCAATTATTTCAGGATGCGATGGCCCTACTGTCAGGTTATCGAAATTTGCAGACCACTTTCTCAAGCCTCTAGTTAACAACATTCCATCATACGTCAAGGACTCCACAGCATTTCTTAATCGCATCTTTCAACTTAACAATAACCTACCCAATAACATTATACTTGTCACTATCGACGTTAAAAGCCTTTACACTAATATTCCTAATGAGGAAGGGATTAGAGCTTGCATTAATCAACTTAACCATGATAATAACACTAATGAAGACATTAATCTAATGCAAGAAATACTAACACTTATACTCTCTAACAATTATTTTGAATTTAATGGTAAATTTTATCTTCAAACACATGGCACTGCTATGGGATCTCCAATGGCACCATCATATGCCAATCTTTTCATGGGTGAATTAGAAAAACAAATGCTGCAAGGTGCCCCCAATGGACTGATTCCACTTGAGTGGATCAGATTTGTTGATGACATTTTTGCGATTTGGACCCATGGAAATGAAACTCTAATGGAGTTCCTCCTATACATTAACAACTTCCATAACACCATCAAATTTGAATTCGAACACTCATCTGAATCCGTCCACTTTCTCGACACTAGGATATCCATTAATAATTATAACCAACTTGAATCAGACCTCTATATTAAACCCACTGATAAAACACTTTTATTACATCACAACTCATTCCACCCTAACTCATGCAAAAACAGCATCATATACAGTCAAGCATTACGTTACAGACGCCTAATTACTAATGATGAAACACTACACCATCGCCTTAACGACCTACGTATCATACTTATTACTAGGGGATATTCTCGGGACATTATTAATAACGCATTTCAGAAAGCAATACAACACACACAACACGATCTACTGCACATCAACAATAATAACCATAACCAAAATCCAAAGAAAACTAACAATCTTTCTCTGTATCGTTCAACACTAACACCACACATATAGGATCTATCCTACGCAAACACTGGCACCTAATAGAAAGCGATCCGACTTTAAACATTCTCTGGCCTAACACACCACTAATCGCATACGAACGCAACAAGAACCTTAAAGACAAACTAATACACTCTAAACTCTTACGTTGACATGCTTAATAACTTATACACACACAACAAAACACAATATAAACATGCATGGTGGTGAGAAGTAAAGCCACGAGTCACGACCCACAGAAATAAAGAATTATTCCAACATCACCGAAGATAAAAGAACGCTGGAAGACTGTAAATAAAGAGAGAGAGAGAGAGAGGAAAGCAAGATGAGAGAAAGAAGAACAAGTAAGATGATGAAGATTTCGCATATCAAGAAAGAAAGGCTATAGCGGTAGAAGAAAGAAAAATGCAACAATATCAATAAAAAGAAAAACATGTCCTTATATATGAACACGTTTATATTTACTAAACCTGCAGCATTTACATATATCATTGTTCTACTACACCATATGAGAACAATTATGAACACCAATATGATAATAATCTAATGACATCCCACGAATGGCTACTGTCAACTATTTTATCACATTGATCAACTTTGAATAATGTTTATCTTATGTAATATAACACTGTACGTTACGGAATCACGCAAGCCAGTCACATGTGTGTTTTTATATATAATACACACATGTATATTTATATTCTACTGTAAAATTTGAAACAGAAGGTATACTATGTCGTTATCACACCAGAGCCTCTCTTATATTAATCACAATACACAACACATACATATTTATCACACACACAATTAACCAACCATTTCAGTATTCAACCAAATAAACACCTCACTCTATTCCTACACACAATCATTATACAATATACACTCATACTCATGTGTTCACCACGTCGAACATAACCATAGGACAAAAAACATTCACCTAATATCATCACACCGTTCATAAGACAATCGGAAGAGAAACAGATACCGGAAGTAGATAATGGCTCAACGGGTTGGTATGTCAAGTCACAACACAACATTTGATAAGATATGCTACACTCATTCTACGCTCATTCATTTCAATTGTCGTTTAGACTAAATATAATCAGTACCATACACATATCGTACTTACTTACTCACACTATGTTCACACATACGTTGCGCCTACCCGCTTTCATACAAAAACACATGATTAATTACACATGTTGATCAATCTTGCCATTTATCTGAGATAAATAAGAAACCAACACTTTCTCACACGTCACAACACATCATGATCTCATAACACTCATGATCTCATCACGTGACACACTCACAATATAAAACTAAGACTCACAACCAGGGTCAGCCTATTCACTCACTGAGTTCACTGAGTACACGTACAAGTTTTAAAAGTTTTATAAAGCAAGTCAAAATGGCCAAGAGAGTTGGTTTATCATGCAATAACACTACATTCGGTAAGCACAAATATATTCCGTCTTGGCTTCACTATCATCGTCTGTATCCACCATTATTGAATGTATATCCACATCACCATTATTTTCCAAATCGCTCACAAATATCACTATCAATCGTCACAACCAATGCTTACAACAATTTGCACTCACACCCAAACCCTCCAAAATCCCTCCTGAAGAAGACTGTTAGGTCGAAACGCGTCGAGGGTTGCCAATATACGAACAACCACAACTACACGCGTTTCTGTTCAAACATCCCAGTTTCTCCATTCGCAAACACACCACCGCCCTTCGACTCCATTTTCACCCACACATTGTTCATGTCAATCATCAATGTTATCCACATATAATTATTTTGATATTCGTTAATATGCTCAAATGTACTGTTTGCCCACTATTTACAAAATTCAACACCGATGTAGGTCTCATTACCCACCCATATATTATACAAAATCTCACTATTCACATTTCACAATCGCTATCTACTCCTACTGTTGGTACACGCCACATACATGTATTTCGTATCCAAATGGGAACACCCGTTTTTAAGCGTCAAATTACGTCACCCGTTTTTAATTGTAAACACGTCATCCAACTCAGAGCCCCATGATGCCGTATCTGAATTTACTCCAGTCGATTGTCAAAACATCCTACTTATTACCATATTTAACACCGGTGCAGGTCCCATCACCTATCTTTTTATCAAAACATAGCAAAGTGAAAAGGTGGTAAACTGCCAAGATTTTTAGTGACGAAATACTGACGTTTCTGATGTTGAAATGTCAGTATATTTCGTCACTAAAAATCTTGGGAGTTTGCCACCTTTTCACTTTGCTATATATCCAAACACTGTCTAACATTAGTGAACAGAAACATGCCTAAACAGTGCAAATGCATTGAGCGAAACAACTATAATACACCAACTGACCTGCCAATCGACCTATATTCTTTACTCTTTGTGAAATAGAGAAACTTAGCATCTCTATTTCTTCCCGAATGCGTTGACGTTTTTGAGAAGCTAAGAGTCTTTTTCCATCTTCCAAAGCCTCCGTTCTCTTGTCATCACACCCAAGAATTTCAAAACTGGATTCCAGTTTCTCCAACAGCTTTTCCTTACGTTCCACATCTTCTTGGTTGCTTAATGCTTGCCTGAACAACTCACCATTCCCTGTGACAAGCGTAACGCCTACACCATCACGAGCTTCCTCGACAAACGGTTTTAGAGAGTTAGACTCGGAAATCTGCACGCTAAGTTGATAATACTGCATAAGCTCGTGTTCACGTTTTGTTGGTCGGACCTCTCCAAACTGGCTACCTGTAATTTAGCAAAAACTATCGGTATAAATGTATATGTTTGAATTTAAATAGTAGTGACATAAGGATATAAACCACTAGTGACATAAGGATATAACCAAGGCATGGATGAAAACATACGTTTCCCACATCTGACAATCTCTTCAATCCATTTATCCCAAATACCATTTTCAAGCTGGTTGCCACAATCTATTTCCTGCATTTCCTTTTTGAGCTCCTCTTTATTAGCTTCTATCAATTTTTTGACCTAATATAATATTTGAATAATAATGAACAAAATACAACAATATTTCAAATTCAACTATAATAATCATGAAGATTATATAAAAAAATCCTTTGAAGTGCACATACATCAACATATCGTTTGGATAAACTCTTGTGCAGCTTTAACAACTTTTGCTTATTCCAAAAGAGAATATGTTCCGTCAGTGATTCATCGCGACCTATTAAAACAATTTATGGTTTAAATCCACAATGCCCCATGTTTAGCACGTACAAAACTAAAGACAAACATGTAAATGTAAAACAAAGCAACTGAAGTCAAGGGCAGCTGCCCTGCTTTGTTTGTTACTGTGGAAGCAATAGTTATGGCACTGCCTGTTAGGCCAGGCCTGGTTTGTAATTTAGTTTTGATATTGTACCTGCTGCATTCATGTATTTAGTTGTTGATCCCAATCTGGATATGTAGCCATTAATTTGTTCGACTTCTTCTCCAGCAGTATATGCACTGCCGTGTTGCCAACGGCCACCCCATGTAACCTATTACAATTTAAAGGTAATATACGAAACGGTTGTGTTAATATATACACTGCTGTAGTGAATGTGGGAGAGCTTGGAGTAGACAGACGATACATGGGCGATCGTCAAGCTCGTCGCTTGACGACCGCCCATGTATTGTCTGTCTACTCCAAGCTCTCCTACATTCACTACAGCGTTGTGTATATTAACGCATCCAAACATTACCGATATATAGTGACTGCCGCATAGGCAGCACATATATCAATCGAACCAGCACATCATTGTAACCTTCGCTCTCCATCTGAGTCTCGGTGGCTCAATGGTTAGAGCGTCTCACCGGCAATCACGGAAGGTTACAGGTTCGATTCCTGTCCGGGATTCAGAGTCATTTTTCTGAGGATACGAGCTTGACGATGACCATGTATCGTCTATACGAAACGGTTGTTACATATACTGTACTGATTTGTTCCAGTAAAATTTAACCAAAGCAGACAAACAGGCCTGAAAGAACAAATGGTCCTAAACATGTTGTTCTTTTAGTGTTTGGCAAATCTAGTAACTTTCAAAGGTAAATATTGCAAAAATAATATAGCCATTCACTTAGTATAAATTACCTGGCAAGACCAAATATGAGCTTTCCCATGCATTATTGAAAGAGCTGGTTTCATGAGGAAAGCTTCTGGAGGAGACAATTCTTTTGGAAGGGAGGTAAACCATGGCCAATATTTGCAAATTACATCCTGCCACATAAATTTGACACCTTGTGGCAGAAGTCTGTGAATTTGAAGGTAATGCGCATATCCAAATAATTCGCCTTGGTACATGTTAATAGCAGCAAGTGCAAATGCATGTCGACATCCAGCAACCTCAAGGCCAGTTTCATCTAATTTTGCCCTAGAATTGGCATTATTTCTTGCAGCTTTCCAATTAGATGTGCCACAATACGAATTACCTGACTTTTTCTGCAAAAACCAAAATACAGTATAATTATACAACTACATATATTTTTGGGATTGATAAACGAAAGAAAAACCAGAAAGTAAATAATGTTTTAAACCCAAATTTTCATGTATGTTACATATGATATTTGTCAGTAAATCACAACAAGTAAATCATTAAAACTGTGTCTGTAGATCTAACAAACGCTTGTAAATGCCGCTTAAATAATAAATGTTTACATGACTTCATTATTTAAGAAATTTTTAATAATTTTATTTTAATAAATATAAAATGCAATTTTTAACTTAATTTGTTTATTTTAAATATGTAACTTTATTTATTTATGTAATGTACTTTATCTCTGAAAAGCACTTTTTAGCAAGTCAATAATTCTGGTCAATAAATCATGTGCAGTGAACAAAGTACACTGTAGCATAAATAATTTTGAGTTGTCCTCTGCCTACGATGATGATATGATGATATAGAAGCTTTGCATGGGTTACGTGACAAATGCAAAATTTTCTAAGTCTTAATAAGACTTCTTAAAAACTTCGTAACATTAAAGAACATAGCAAGATACAATTTTGTTTATTTTTTAACTTCATATTTTAATGTTTGAATAAATTATGATGTATGCCAATAATTAATTACAATTATTTACATAATTTATAATTCTCCACGATTTTGATATTAAATTGAGAATTGAGATAAAAGTCAAAAATGGTCTTTTTCTGTATTATCTTTTAGTTTAATTAATAGTAAGGGCCAAAGCTAAAGAAATTCAAACTTTATTTTGATTTTGATTTATGGCAGCGCAAGGCCACCAAGATGGCCGCCATAATTAAAAATCAAAAATAATAAAGTTTGAATTTCTGTAGTTAGTTAAGTATTATCTAAAGCAAAAGATTATACAGAAAAAGACCATTTTTGCCTTTCATCAAAATTTAATATCAAAATCGGGGAGAATTATAAGCTATGCAAATGATCGTAATTAATTATTTGCATACATCATAATTTATTCAAACATTTAATATGCAAAATTCAAAATTAAGAAAGTTGTGTACCTTGCTATGTTCTTTAAGGTTCAGACATTTTCAAGAAGTTTTAATAACAATTTATAAAATTTTGTGTTTGCCACGTGACCATGCAAAGCCTCTATTGGTAATGTTTATTCTATTTATTTAGCTACATGTACATGTATTATAATCATTCATTATACATTGTTTATTGTAATTATTTAGCTTATTGTTCTCACCCTCCCAATATTCCGCATAAGAAATTCACGTTAAAGTAAAATCAACTTTATGACAAACTACATGCATGTGTTTTACAGCAACTACAGACTTGTAAACATTTGAATGTAAATCTGAAAAGCAATAGACTGCCAATTAATCTGAAAAATTATAAGACACATCCAATAATCCTTTACTCATTTCAGTAAAAGAAAACACTGATAAATTCAGATGTACAATACCTTAGCTGCAGCAGATGTATATACATTTTTTAGATGTGCATCTACATCATCTTTTTCTTCAATGAACAGGTTACCATAGTAGCACTTTCTTTCCCCTCTATAAACATAAAAAATCAATTCATAAATTAATATGTAGTTAATTACTAGTAACAGGTCCAATAGAATACAAATACTGTACCTTGGTACACAACTATATCTGTATAATTTGGCATTTCCATCCACATGACAAGAGTGCTGGCATCCAAAACAGGAGGGACAGTCAATCCACTTTTTTCCCTGCAGGGATTCTATCTCATACATTGCAAAACACCACTCTTTAAATGCACGATGAAAAACTGTGACATTGATAGTAGCTGACTAAAAAAAGTTTAAAAAATCTTTAAGAAATAGTTTTATTTATAAACCGGTAGTCCATGAGTGGAAAGGCAGCCTTACAAAAATAAATTTTATCATCTTAGATAAAGTAAAATTATATACATAAGACATGATTCAAAACATCACAAATATTACATACCCTGCCTTTCTCACTAGAAATATTTCCCAGTGATCTAAGAAATGCAGTTTCTGAAGTGCCAGGCATATGTTTTCTCACATAATCCCACAGTCTGAAAACATCTTGGGAGAAAACATGATTGAATTGCTTGGGATTTCCAGGCCAGTAACCCTCGCTGATTATAGTCTCCAATGATGTCAGCGAAAATTGTTCCTCACAATTATTGCAATAATATGAAGAAAGGAATAAGTCATATCGTCCTAAAATAAGACAAGATATAAAATTAGTGGATAATTAGGTGCATTTATTAATTTAATTTTATATATAATATATACTGTATATACTGTATATATATATATATATATATATATATATATATATATATATATATATATTATTATTATATATATTATTAAATCCTCTCATATATCAATTAATTATTATTAAAGCCCTGAGAAGTTGTGTATCGCTTCGCTATTACTTTGGGAAGTGCGCTCGAGAGGCCTTTCTCCACATTATGGTTAGATGCGATGTCTGCCTGTTGGTGTTAAGTGAATTAGGTTCGCTTACCGGTTGGGGCAGTCACTTTTTCCATATATATGTATTTGACAATATTAAATCCTCTCATATATCAATTAAATATATATATATACATTTATATATATATATATATATATATATATTGAAAGCATTTATGGTGAAGGAAAATTTCGAGTGTTGGAATACATACATTTTCAGACCAAACCGGGACCAATTGCCAAAAATACAACTTCAAGGCCTTCCGGCTGGAATTGAACCCGCGACACTGCGATGCTAATGTATATGAAGCAGTGTGGGACATCTAACAACATTAACAATCAACTTTACCTCCACAAGTTATAACAATACAAGTTTCATTAGATGGAACCAGTTTGAGTGTACCTTGCTCTTTACAATGTACACATTGTTTACAGAGCAGAAAGGGAGCACATCTCTCTGTTAAAATAAAAGAACAGTAATATAAACAGTAGAGCATCTCTTTGATATAAAAGAACAGTATATAATATATTATATATATAATATATATATATATAGTACAATATCTACAGACACGTGTTTCGCTGTTCCACAGTTCATCAGTGTAGCTCGGTACAATCTAGACATGACATGCGAACTATTTATACCCCAAGCGACTGCTGGTGACATATATACATAGTACATGTATATACACATACCAGCATACAATACATGCACATAATTTATATACATATTTCTCAATCTATAGCATTCAAAGTTAATTTATAATCAAAGTTCCTCAACTACATGTATAAATACATGTACTGTACGCTGAATCTTACTGACAAATCCTAAAGATCCATCCTCCAAAATGACATCCGTTGGAGAAATTTCTTGAAAAAATCCATTCATCCATACATCACGATCATGTAAAGGTTTCTCTTTATGCATTCCTTCATCGCAGTTAGAACACATCAATACCCTTGGCCCACATTGATGACAACGAATCACAGCATTCTTCTTATTACAAAAAAAGCAAATGGCATCTTGAGAAGGAACCATGTAGCTTTTAAGAAGAGCACTAAATAATGATTCTCTGTTACTCTCCCAATTTGCTTCCACTGACTGCATTCTTCTGGTCCATGTTGATTGACTATTGCATGTTATTTCTTGTGCTAATTGCTCACAGGTTTTTATGCAGTTACTTAAACTTTCTAAAACATTCCCAAACAAAACAAATTACAAGACCGATTACAATATATATATATATTTATATTTATATTTATATTTATATATATATATATATATGATGAAGGGCTCCACTCGAAACGTCAGTATTTCGTCACTAAATTCTTGGCAGTTTACCACCTTTTCACTTTGCTATATATTCAAAACACTGTCTACGCAGCACTCTACTTTTTTAATATATATATAGATCAATGTCTTGAAGAAGCAAAAGTAAAAACAAGTTGTGAGTTGATGCAGAACTAACAGCATATGTAAATATGATACAGAACTGATGTATTATTTATCACTTCTGTATCATGATATACATACTCAGAGACACTGATTAAAGGTCATTAAACCTTAATTTCTTTTGAATTTTCTTGAATTATTAATTATTTTAGAAATATATACAATATATATAAATCCAAACAAAAACACTACTTAATAACCAGCTTATCCACCTACTGTAGCTTAGAACATTACTTTACTCAGCTAGACAGATTTATACAGAAAACTACACATGGACAAACCTGTTGAGGTGGCATAGGTAGACGTTTCTTCTGATTCAGTCATATCACAATCACTTTCGGCCGTGTCACCTGGCTCACCTATATGTTAAATACAACCACACACAGTCACACACGTAAATATAAATTATGCTATACAAACAAACACTAGCCAGATGACCGCATAGGCTACATATATATATATATTTATATATATAGTGGCTATATAACCTATATTGGGGGTATTCCGTATTCTGGAATATTTGCTCCATTTGATTTGTCTGCTAGATGTGGCGGGGTATTCTGCAAATGCTCCAAAAAGTCTCCAGCTAATATTTATGACAAACTTACCTAAGCTATCCCAGTCACTATGGCTTGATTGAGTTGATTCACCACGACTTTTTTTTGAAGCACGCTCAGCAACTGATCGATACTTATATGGCTTACGCCTTACTCAGAGGAACTCTTTTACCCGAACCATCGTACGAAAGAAAGAAATTAGTTTGCTTTGGAGGGTTCTTTTTTTCTAAACTGCTGGCCACGCTGTGTAAATGTTCAAGACTAGCCTCCAAAGGAGTTTGTTTGGACGATTTACGAGGTCTTCCAACACCTTTCCTAGTCGCCATTTTTAAGAAGACGCGTTTTGCATGGTCCTGAGTACTAAGATAATAAAAGCCCCTGGAATTACCCATAATGGGTAATTCAAGAGCATTTGACATATACCTATTATTGGTAATCTAAGAGTGAGGATGTCCCATGCGCGGCATCGGAAAATTTGGCCCTGGTAACTAGATAATATGGTAAATATCTGTTATAAATATTTAAATTGACCGTAAAAGAAAAGTAGGTGTTTTGTCGGGTTATACGCTGAATGAAGATTTGAGTTCAAAAAGATCGTGAAAAGGCTGTGAAAATGCAATATAGCGTCGTCGGAAGATGTCAAGTTCGTAAATCAAGTTTTATACGTGGCGTCAAAACTAAAGGTAAACCCGTTTTCGGTTTTTTAAATCTGTTAATTAGTTACAAAGATAGTTTTGCAAACATGTCCGAGTATGTTATTCAGGCTTTTATTTGATGTATAGCATGATTTTCTAGAGTTAGCAGTTCCAAATATATCGTCGTCTGAATTATCTAAAATATTTAGTCGGAGTTTGTCAATCCAATCCAAGCGTCGTCGCTTTTTTCAAACTGTTATCTATCAGTTACAAAAATATTTTTGTAGGTATGTCAGAGGCTGTTAATCAAGCTTTCATTAGATATGTAGAATGAGTTCTTAGAGTTAGTACTTCAAAATATATTGTGGTCGGAACATTTCACTTTTGGTATGTCGTCATGGCAACCGAAATTTAAAATTATTATAACATCAACCCAAGTCAGTTTTAGGGTTAGGATTAGCGATTATTTGAATTTCGGTTTGTTGATATATCGAGAAAGCGCCAATCAGACATCACGAAATCACTCTTTGAAGGGCTTTCGCTCGAAATTGAATAGTCCTTACATAAGATATACCAATAAATTATGTGCTTTATTATAATATTGCAGAATAACAAATGTTAATACACATTTTGAATGGCAGATTTTATACTTTTATTTAAATTATCCATCACCATTGTTTCACTCGGTCACTTAGAAACCTCATCCACAATGGAATAATTGCAATACTTGATAAT
Source organism: Chrysogorgia sp. JL179-B06 (assembly GCA_035772405.1). Lineage (NCBI taxonomy): Eukaryota > Metazoa > Cnidaria > Anthozoa > Scleralcyonacea > Chrysogorgiidae > Chrysogorgia > Chrysogorgia sp. JL179-B06. The sequence continues at coordinate 330,494 of JAYKKM010000522.1, forward strand.
CAGCCTATATAGTGAGTACCAGTACTGGTGGTAAGGATGTAAAAAAGTACAGATTTATACTGCAAGTCTATAGGACTAACCAGGACCAACCTGGCTGGATGCCACCTTGGGCCTGGCTTACATTTTACTCACTTTAATAGTCTAAACATGCACCACACTGGTTATAACAATCAGTGTTTATACGCTCATCTGATGGCATGCTGGTCTGGCCAATGGCTTAGTGTGTTTGTGTGAACACCTTTGTCCTGTATTTAGCCTAGACAATTCCAGTCCTAGGCTTGCAATTTATATATTTACACAGCATTTGAAATCTTCTCGAAAGCTTCTCGAAATTGAATAGTCCTTACATACCGTAAGATATACAGTACCAATAAATTATGTGCTTTATTATAATATTGCAGAATAACAAATGTTAATACAAATTTGGAATGGCAGATTTTATACTTTTATTAAAATTATCCATCACCATTGTTTCACTCGGTCACTTTGCAACCTCATCCACACTGGAATAATTGCAATAGTTGATAATTAGCCTATATAGTGAGTACCAGTACTGGTGGTAAGGACTTAAAAAAGTACAGATTATAGCTGTATTTATACTGCAAGTCTATAGGACTAACCAGGACCAACCTGGCTGGATGCCACCTTGGGCCTGGCTTACATTTTACTCACTTTAATAGTGTAAACATACACCATACTGGTTATAACAATCAGCATTTATACGCTCATCTGATATTATGGCATATGCCCTTCTGGCCAATGGCTTAGTGTGTCTGTTTAAATTCACCTTTGTCCTGGATAGTAGGCCTGGACAGTGCCAGTGTATATTTTTACACAGCTTTTGAAGGATAAATACTGTATAATGTATAATTGGGTAGGTTAACACTCGCTGTGTCAGGGGAACATGTTAGGATTAAACAAGTGGTATCACCCCACTGACAAGAAGCAGCTGAAAGGAATTTCATCCTGAATTAATATATGTATATATATTGGTGAAATAATTAGATTAAGCAATATCGTTCTTTGTTGTATATTATGGGCTTTTGTCATTTCAATTTTTGAAATTGTGTTACCGGTACTTGAATATACTTGTGAATACAATTGTACTTTGAGTAAAATTATGAGTATGTCACTGTTACTGTAAACATGCATGTTGAAATTTATTATTAAAACCATAACTGACATAATTAACTTTAATTATGTAATATATAATTAATAAAATTATTATTTAAATTAATAATTATTAAAATTAATTATTAATTTCAATAATCAATAGTTACACAATTGGTTTCCAACCCTGCCTGCGAGACAATTGTGTTGGCAGACTTTCCCACTTGGGTTCTGTTCAGTACACTACCCACAAATTGCACCCAAAACATAAGCAGTTTGAAAATCTGTTCAGTTTGGCAATATTAAAACCTCAAACAGTAAGCGGGCGAGGGGTTGTTGCGTACACGTATTTCTAGTTCTGTGCCGCATCTCTTCGTGGCGTCGTGCATAACTTGCCGGACGGCGCGAAGCGCCGTCCAGCGCCGAAGGCGCTGGGGCGAGGGTGATAATCTTGACGGGGTGGTAGAATGTCCGGTCGTGTACAATGTCCGGTCGTATATGGGAAGTTAGTTCTGTGAAATGTTTGTGCGGCGTATATATAAATATAGGTATCCATCAACGGACCGACATTGGTTGTCTTGGTTACGATGACGTGCCACGGGGAAGAAAGTAGTAAACAAGGATATTTATGGCTCTAAAAGGATATTTATCTGGTCGTGAGCGAGAACATAATTTTGTGTTGTTTTACTCGAAAAAACGTGAAATGTACGTGAAATGAGTAATTTAAATAACGAATGGCAGGCTGAAGCTGCACGAGCAGAAGAGAACGAGAGGGGACAGTCGTTATTAAAAACAAAACCTCAATACTTATGTAACAAAACCAACACAGCAAGAAGGATTGCGACAGAAACAAGTCAAAGCGACTCGAAGACGATATCCAGTGATCCAGTGTAGCAGTAAGTGTTTGTTCATATTTTGAAATATACAGTATGTTTATTCTGTGCTTGATAATGAGCCTATATAGTAGACTATAGCTGTGTTTCAGTGTTTATACGACCTGGGCCTGGCCTACAATTTATAGTATATAAACAAGCATTACTGTATACTGGTCAGTGTTACTATATACACTGCTGTATAGTGAATAAGGGAGAGATTGGAGTAGAAAGATGATACATGGATTGTCAAGCTCATATCCTCATAAAATGATTCTGAGTCCTGGACAGGAATCGAACCTGTAACTTGATTGCTTCTAACCATTGAGCTACCGAGACTCAGATGGAGAGTGAAGCTGGTTACAAATTCAACATGATAATACATTCGGTTGATATTACAGCAGTGTATATATATTTACACATCCAAGCATTACTGATATAATATAGTGACAACCCGCGATTTCCGGTCGAGTTCAATAAACATTATTTTTAATACATTAATATGCCTTTTCAGCATAGTTTTTTGGTTAGGGTTGGTAATTTGGTTGGGCAGTTGTATTAGGATTAGCATTTCGTTGAATTATAAAAGACTCTTGACTTGAGTGACGAAGGGCTTTCGCTCGAAACGTTGAATGTCTGAGACCTGTTACACACTATTTTGGCAGTGCACCAACCTATAAAAGATCTGTATTTCTGCCTACAATGTATACAGTACGTTGAACAATATTTTATCTTCAATAAAACAACCATATCATGTTATTGTTTGTTAGTTGTAACTTGTATAGTCTGCATTGTGATTGTTCAGAAATCTTTAGACAAATTTTGAAATACTTAACCGAGAGAGTTGTACTATATACATTCTGGGATTGGGAAAAGTTTAGGCATTATTAATAATACTAATAAAAATACAGGATAGCCTGTTGAATGCTAACACATGGTATTGACGGGGTCCTGTTTCCTAACAAATTACAATTATTATTTATTACAAATATAAATTTATTACACATACTGTATTCATATGTATGTCTACAATATGTTACAAAAACTAATTATAACTTGAAAGTTGTATAAATCCTACAAATGTACGTAGTACTGTCAATTAAGGCAATAGATATTAGATAATGATCTTACATGTACAGTATGCAATGAACAAATTCATTGAGATTAAAATAGTTCTTTAGAAATGGTGGTAAAATGCCTTCAGGACATTTCTTAACTAACATATGGTACCAATCCTAGGGTTTCTATTAACCGATCAGTTTCATGTCCAGACGGGATAGAATCCCTAATACTGTATTTGCACTATATGCACCCGAAACTTAAGGGGGGGTGTAGGGGGGTGTGACACCCCCCAAAAAAACCACCAATTGGCAGGGCAAACAGAGATCTTGCAGGGCAGCGCAGTCGGAGGCTAATAGAGAAGCTACTTAAGGTAATCTACTTATGGGCTTCATCTACACGAGATGTTACAAACGGGTGTAGCCTGAATACGTTTAGCCAACCCCAGAGCCTGCGTTCCTTTTGGCCTGCGCAGCCAGTAATCTTGGATTCATTTGAAATATGCTCGCTGTAGAATTAGATGAAAAAGTTTGCTCAAATTGCTGCAAATTGTCTTTTCCGAGCTTCTAGATTTCAAAATTTTCCGGGGGTTGGACCCCCCGCACCCCCCTAAAAATGCGGACACTGATTACCTGCTTGTCGACTTTACATCCCTTCCTACGCCTCTCCTTCCAGAAAAAGAATGCATGACGATTATACTTTTATCAGTTTTATGCACGATCAATGATCAATTCTGTATGTTATACGAATTAACTAAAGTGAACTTAGTCCGCGCACGCAGCGGTTGTGCAGCTGTTCATGCGTACTGTGGTTTAGGAAACCTGAAACGCACGGGCTGTAGTTGTGTCATCCTGGTCTTGCTATAAATTAATATCTATTTTTATAAACTCTATGTATTGCCAGTTTGCCATCACATATATACCAGACTGACAATAGGAATTTAGTTCAAATGCACTTAGACTGAGGCACGCTTCCATTTATACTGTACGTTTCGGTAAATGTTACCTACGGAGTTGCAGGGCACCAAAGATTTTAGCAGGGCAATTTTACCGTACACCCCCCCCCCCAGCGAAAAAGGTCTAGTTTCGCCCCTGCTCTGGCGTGGTGGGGGGAAAGTTTTTCCGGCGGGTTAGGATTAGAAAACCCTTCAGGCGGGGGGTTAGGGTTAGGATCGTTGTTGTGTTGCAGTTGGGTTCTAACATTGGATTACTTAATTCAGAGCGATTAATTAAGGATACTATTCCTGAGACATTCCATTGTGATGACGTAATATTATGTGTGAAAACGACTCAGATGGGTTTTTCAAATCTTGAAGGGACACTCCCGCTTCTTACACCATTTACCTCACTTTCCAAATGGATTTGAAAACGTTAATTATTGTCTTGATTTGAGTTCATCTTATAAAATGATCTTGAAAGGAACTTCTAAACATTGTAATTTGAAAATGTTAATTATTGTCTTGATTTTAGTTTGTATCTGAGTTTTCAAGAAATTCCTTTCAAGGTTATTTTATAAAATAGTTGATTGAATAGGTACATCTGCTAATTAAAAGCTAAACAAACTCAATAACATTGTAATTTGAAAATGTTAATTATTGTCTTGATTTTAGTTTGTATCTGAGTTTTCAAGAAATTCCTTTCAAGGTTATTTTATAAAATAGTTGATTGAATAGGTACATCTGCTAATTAAAAGCTAAACAAGCTCAATAACATTGTAATTTGAAAATGTTAATTATTGTCTTGATTTTAGTTTGTATCTGAGTTTTCAAGAAATTCCTTTCAAGATTATTTTATAAAATAGTTGATTGAATAGGTACATCTGCTAATTAAAAGCTAAACAAGCTCAATAACATTGTAATTTGAAAATGTTAATTATTGTCTTGATTTTAGTTTGTATCTGAGTTTTCAAGAAATTCCTTTCAAGATTATTTTATAAAATAGTTGATTGAATAGGTACATCTGCTAATTAAAAGCTAAACAAGCTCAATAACATTGTAATTTGAAAATGTTAATTATTGTCTTGATTTTAGTTTGTATCTGAGTTTTCAAGAAATTCCTTTCAAGGTTATTTTATAAAATAGTTGATTGAATAGGTACATCTGCTAATTAAAAGCTAAACAAGCTCAATAACATTGTAATTTGAAAATGTTAATTATTGTCTTGATTTTAGTTTGTATCTGAGTTTTCAAGAAATTCCTTTCAAGATTATTTTATAAAATAGTTGATTGAATAGGTACATCTGCTAATTAAAAGCTAAACAAGCTCAATAACATTGTAATTTGAAAATGTTAATTATTGTCTTGATTTTAGTTTGTATCTGAGTTTTCAAGAAATTCCTTTCAAGGTTATTTTATAAAATAGTTGATTGAATAGGTACATCTGCTAATTAAAAGCTAAACAAGCTCAATAACATTGTAATTTGAAAATGTTAATTATTGTCTTGATTTTAGTTTGTATCTGAGTTTTCAAGAAATTCCTTTCAAGATTATTTTATAAAATAGTTGATTGAATAGGTACATCTGCTAATTAAAAGCTAAACAAGCTCAATAACATTGTAATTTGAAAATGTTAATTATTGTCTTGATTTTAGTTTGTATCTGAGTTTTCAAGAAATTCCTTTCAAGGTTATTTTATAAAATAGTTGATTGAATAGGTACATCTGCTAATTAAAAGCTAAACAAGCTCAATAACATTGTAATTTGAAAATGTTAATTATTGTCTTGATTTTAGTTTGTATCTGAGTTTTCAAGAAATTCCTTTCAAGATTATTTTATAAAATAGTTGATTGAATAGGTACATCTGCTAATTAAAAGCTAAACAAGCTCAATAACATTGTAATTTGAAAATGTTAATTATTGTCTTGATTTTAGTTTGTATCTGAGTTTTCAAGAAATTCCTTTCAAGGTTATTTTATAAAATAGTTGATTGAATAGGTACATCTGCTAATTAAAAGCTAAACAAGCTCAATAACATTGTAATTTGAAAATGTTAATTATTGTCTTGATTTTAGTTTGTATCTGAGTTTTCAAGAAATTCCTTTCAAGATTATTTTATAAAATAGTTGATTGAATAGGTACATCTGCTAATTAAAAGCTAAACAAACTCAATAACATTGTAATTTGAAAATGTTAATTATTGTCTTGATTTTAGTTTGTATCTGAGTTTTCAAGAAATTCCTTTCAAGGTTATTTTATAAAATAGTTGATTGAATAGGTACATCTGCTAATTAAAAGCTAAACAAACTCAATAACATTGTAATTTGAAAATGTTAATTATTGTCTTGATTTTAGTTTGTATCTGAGTTTTCAAGAAATTCCTTTCAAGGTTATTTTATAAAATAGTTGATTGAATAGGTACATCTGCTAATTAAAAGCTAAACAAACTCAATAACATTGTAATTTGAAAATGTTAATTATTGTCTTGATTTTAGTTTGTATCTGAGTTTTCAAGAAATTCCTTTCAAGATTATTTTATAAAATAGTTGATTGAATAGGTACATCTGCTAATTAAAAGCTAAACAAACTCAATAACATTGTAATTTGAAAATGTTAATTATTGTCTTGATTTTAGTTTGTATCTGAGTTTTCAAGAAATTCCTTTCAAGGTTATTTTATAAAATAGTTGATTGAATAGGTACATCTGCTAATTAAAAGCTAAACAAACTCAATAACATTGTAATTTGAAAATGTTAATTATTGTCTTGATTTTAGTTTGTATCTGAGTTTTCAAGAAATTCCTTTCAAGGTTATTTTATAAAATAGTTGATTGAATAGGTACATCTGCTAATTAAAAGCTAAACAAGCTCAATAACATTGTAATTTGAAAATGTTAATTATTGTCTTGATTTTAGTTTGTATCTGAGTTTTCAAGAAATTCCTTTCAAGATTATTTTATAAAATAGTTGATTGAATAGGTACATCTGCTAATTAAAAGCTAAACAAACTCAATAACATTGTAATTTGAAAATGTTAATTATTGTCTTGATTTTAGTTTGTATCTGAGTTTTCAAGAAATTCCTTTCAAGGTTATTTTATAAAATAGTTGATTGAATAGGTACATCTGCTAATTAAAAGCTAAACAAGCTCAATAACATTGTAATTTGAAAATGACATCCAGAGACGGATTAAGGCGGAGGCCCTTTTCTCACCATCTTGTATAGATTGCAATTTTCGATAGAGGTTTACAACGCTGATCTGTGAAACATGAAAAAAGACAGCTTTATTTATATTTTATAACGATCGAAAACGATCTAAATAGGCCGTAATGTCTCCACCTGCTCCAGGTCCAACATATCCTTAATCCGGCTCCGTTTGTATCTGAGTTTTCAAGAAGGTACATGACATCTGCTAATTAAAAACTAATCATGCAGGCTCAATATTATTACATAAATACTGAAAAATTGTAATTTGCATTCATGCATAGCTTCCAGTTCTGATGAACAATCAACTATTCTTGCTGGAAGGAGAATATGGTTACAAAAAAATCGTATATAATGATATATAATGTAAATACCAAATTGACTATATAATGCATTATGAGATAAGCAATATTGTGGTTAACTAAGCAATCAAATTTACCAAAGCAGTTGTAATTTATAAAGCAATATAAGTTCACATATATTATCATAATTGAGACAAAAAAATAATTATATATTTCAAGTATTTCGTACATTTTAATTTATATAGTTACTTATCACTTGAAATTCCAAATAAATTAGTCATTCGTAATTACATTTGGCATTACGTCAATTATAAAAAAACAACACTAAAACAAAGCTATCGGCAGTGGCGGCACTACATGGATGTGGGTGCGGTGCGAGAAAAACATTTGAGCTCCCCTCCTACAAACTACAAAGTGATGACGTATGTAGGGGGCCCGGGGGATTCTCTGCCGTGAAATTTTGAAATTTAGGGTCTCTGAAATGGCATTTCCTGCATTTTGAGAGCACTTTTGAGTAAAATCTAAAGACCACAAATCACTTTTTTGCAGCGTACCATTATTTTTAAGAAAATATTATTAACAATAACACCATTAATAAAAGAGGCAGTTTGCTGGATGGGCTGATGCACCCCCCCACCCCCCCGTACGACGCATATTTCCATGCACCCGTACTGCCACCACTGTCTATCAGCAAATGCTATATCTAAACTTGAAATACGTTATACGCAACACCCCTCGCCCACTACTGTTTGAAACTTTTATAGCATAGTTGCTAATTTACTACTGTAATACAGTACTGTAGTTATGCGCTTTGTCCTAGTGACGTCATCAGCGTTCAATAATTTTTGTTTTGGACACCTCTGTTCAATAATTCACAGTATTCGACGGAATTGGGGAACAGTGTTGAGATGAACTGGTACTTTGTGTTAGGTATGCAAAATGGTTGCAACATTTCATTGGTCTGCAGATTACACCAGTCACAAGTGATTGATGTGGCGACGCGGCCAGGCCCCTTGCAAGGTCCCAGGCTATTTTGCCCCACCTTCTCACCGACCTTGTGATTCATGAAATAATCAACCATAAAAAGACACCAAAGACTGTTAAAGAATCAAGGACGAAAGTGCATTCTCTTTATCATTCAAATGTCTAGGGTGCATATAGTGCAAATACAGTATTAGGGATTCTATCCCGTCTGGACATGAAACTGATCGGTTAATAGAAACCCTAGGATTGGTACCATATGTTAGTTAAGAAATGTCCTGAAGGCATTTTACCACCATTTCTAAAGAACTATTTTAATCTCAATGAATTTGTTCATTGCATACTGTACATGTAAGATCATTATCTAATATCTATTGCCTTAATTGACAGTACTAATAATTAGTTTTTGTAACATATTGTAGACATACATATGAATACAGTATGTGTAATAAATTTATATTTGTAATAAATAATAATTGTAATTTGTTAGGAAACAGGACCCCGTCAATACCATGTGTTAACATTCAACAGGCTATCCTGTATTTTTATTAGTATTATTAATAATGCCTAAACTTTTCCCAATCCCAGAATGTATATAGTACAACTCTCTCGGTTAAGTATTTCAAAATTTGTCTAAAGATTTCTGAACAATCACAATGCAGACTATACAAGTTACAACTAACAAACAATAACATGATATGGTTGTTTTATTGAAGATAAAATATTGTTCAACGTACTGTATACATTGTAGGCAGAAATACAGATCTTTTATAGGTTGGTGCACTGCCAAAATAGTGTGTAACAGGTCTCAGACATTCAACGTTTCGAGCGAAAGCCCTTCGTCACTCAAGTCAAGAGTCTTTTATAATTCAACGAAATGCTAATCCTAATACAACTGCCCAACCAAATTACCAACCCTAACCAAAAAACTATGCTGAAAAGGCATATTAATGTATTAAAAATAATGTTTATTGAACTCGACCGGAAATCGCGGGTTGTCACTATATTATATCAGTAATGCTTGGATGTGTAAATATATATACACTGCTGTAATATCAACCGAATGTATTATCATGTTGAATTTGTAACCAGCTTCACTCTCCATCTGAGTCTCGGTAGCTCAATGGTTAGAAGCAATCAAGTTACAGGTTCGATTCCTGTCCAGGACTCAGAATCATTTTATGAGGATATGAGCTTGACAATCCATGTATCATCTTTCTACTCCAATCTCTCCCTTATTCACTATACAGCAGTGTATATATTAACACTGACCAGTATACAGTAATGCTTGTTTATATACTATAAATTATAGGCCAGGCCCAGGTCGTATAAACACTGAAACACAGCTATAGTCTACTATATAGGCTCATTATCAAGCACAGAATAAACATACTGTATATTTCAAAATATGAACAAACACTTACTGCTACACTGGATATCGTCTTCGAGTCGCTTTGACTTGTTTCTGTCGCAATCCTTCTTGCTGTGTTGGTTTTGTTACATAAGTATTGAGGTTTTGTTTTTAATAACGACTGTCCCCTCTCGTTCTCTTCTGCTCGTGCAGCTTCAGCCTGCCATTCGTTATTTAAATTACTCATTTCACGTACATTTCACGTTTTTTCGAGTAAAACAACACAAAATTATGTTCTCGCTCACGACCAGATAAATATCCTTTTAGATCCATAAATATCCTTGTTTACTACTTTCTTCCCCGTGGCACGTCATCGTAACCAAGACAACCAATGTCGGTCCGTTGATGGATACCTATATTTATATATACGCCGCACAAACATTTCACAGAACTAACTTCCCATATACGACCGGACATTGTACACGACCGGACATTCTACCACCCCGTCAAGATTATCACCCTCGCCCCAGCGCCGAAGGCGCTGGACGGCGCTTCGCGCCGTCCGGGCGAGGGGATTATTGAATTTCTACTCTCGATACTATTTCACTGCAGTTTGTTTGTAATTAATTTGATATATTTGGTTTGTGATTTTCTAAATAATTATTCCTAATCACTATCATCGTCACTTAACTCTACTCCTTCAAACAAGCGATTGAAACAAGACGAATTCAATATATTAAAGTGAGAATAAGGATTTTGTTGGCTTACAATTTTCCCACATAACCAACAAAAGTGAGTTCGACATTTAGTACATGTTATTTTATTACAACCATCTGTTTTTTGAATATGTGAACCACAACGTGGACATGCTTTGGAGTTCTCCTCCATCCACTCCTCTGAAATAAGATCATCAATCATCCGACGAAGGCGATTTTTTCCGTACGTCTTTCCAAGAATAATTTCTCTGTAGGATTTGCATTCTCATAATCCACTTTTAATTTTCTTACTTCTTCTGGGCGAAATACACAAGGTGCCACTCCATGAAAGGTGAGCTTACATAAGGAACAAAATGCAAACCTACATACCAAGCATACACCCATCGTTGTATCTTTTTCCAAAACGACAGGAGATTGACAGGCTGGTCTTGGACAGTAGACAATGTCGGCCATTTCATCCAAACTCAACTGTAAAAGATACTTGTCATATTTTGCAAACAGATCTGGACTGACAAGATTCTTTACTTGGGAAGGTAATGCTTGTGATTCACATTTCATTTCTGGACATATTAGCGCCTTCACAGAACCATTTTCAATTTGTACTTTAAAATATCCTGCAATACACTCTGAACAAAAAACATGCTCACACTTTGGAAAAGAAATACATGCTGAACCAAGCTTTTCACCAAAACATACTCCACATGAATAATGTTGCGATTGAAAGACACGTTCTCTTTCTTTCTGATCAAAGTCTAGAATTATATCCAATAAACTGGTGTAAGAACTAATATCCTGGACTGCCCTTGGATCACAGGAGGTGCTGCTGAGGGGATTGTCACCAGAGGAGATACTTTGTTGACTTCTGCCTTGTCTGGATAACATTTTGGAATTTAAGATCAATGGAGAAGAAATGTTCAAAACATTCATTGTCTCTTCTTGAAGGAATTGAATCCATCGAAATAACACGACATCATACCGGCTTTCAACCCACAATTCGTCCATTAAATTGCAAAGTTTTGACAGCTAGAAATACAAACACCAGTGTTAAGATACAGTTAAACATGATGAATTCTTAAGCGATGTTGCGTCCAGCAAATAACCGAAAATAAATCGGACAGAGTTCGTTATTACTGCGGTGTAATAGATGCTAAACGTTTAGAAATAGATTAGAATATTTCAATCTACGAAAACTAAATATTATCACGTTATGCTCGCGTTATTCGATTGTCAGGTCTTCTGTTACGTCGAGCTATTACACTTTATAGTGAAAACTAAACATGAGAACCCTGCAGAGCTAGAACTCTTTAATGGTACTAAATCTGGTCTTATTTACTCATATATATTCCAATATTACATGCAAACATCGTCCACAAAAGGAACACGTCATTTACATGTTACGTCATATATAACACTGCTTAAATAAAAATAATAATAATAATAATTAGTTCTAGCGCATTACATGAAATCTCAATATTCTTACAAATATATATATATATATAACATAATTTTAACTATAACTACAGTTGTTTAAAAGAATAGGTCTATAAATACCATGAATATTAAGCACAATAAATAATTATAAACTATAATAAAAGTAAAAACAATCTAAGAATTTAATATGAAAGAACTCGTAAAATGGTAATACCTTTTACAACTTTTCCGTATTTTACTTCGTTTATGAAATATTTCAGTTTGTTTGATATGTAAATGAGATGGTCTCTGACGTCAGGTGCAGGGTAGAGAATTTTCACTCATTAAAAAAATATCTCAGTGATTGCTAAGCTTACAACGTTCATCAAGTAAATTTGTGGAACAAACTTGAAGATAGAACTAATATTTTAATGAGTGAAAATTATCTACCCTGTGCATGACGTCAGAGACCATCTCATTTACATATCAAACAAACTGAAATATTTCAAAAACGAGGTAAAAAACGAAAAAGTTGTATTACTCTATCATTTTACGAGTTCTTTCATATTAGACAAACTTAATTTTTGTTACCAATGTCCTTTAAGTGAAAAACTAAACAATGTTATTAAGAAAAGCTTTCAAGTTCTTCTTAAAAGTATCTACAGTGGTAATATCCCGTAATTCTCAAGGTAACGCATTCCATAGTCTGTGGGCTTAAGAAGAAAAAGCCCTGTGACCATAAGCCTCGGTTCTATACTGAGGGATTTCAAGAAGCTTCCTATATTATTAGTTCTAAAGTTTCAACACCTTTAATCTTTAATACGTAGATTCAGCATGTAATCTATGAATGGCTGTGGAAAAACTAGCCTGCGCGTACAGACTCTCGCGGGCGCAAAAAGGCGGCGCTAAGTAGCGTCTGTGCATCAGAGCCAAATTGTGTGTTCTGTAATTATGCCGATTATTCGCAATGCTTATAGATTGTGTAATATAGTAGACTTGCTCCAAGTCTGCCTCTTGATTGTTTCGGGTTTATTTAAAGACGGGTTTGTTTCGAGAAGACAGGTTTTTTTCGAGAGTGGTTTGGTTTCAAAGACGGATTTGTTTCAAGGTTTTGAAAAGAACCTGTCTCGAAACAAACCCGTATTCTCGAAGCAAACCCGTCTTTAAACAAACCTGAAACAATCAAGAGGCAGACTTGGAGCAAGTCTATGCTTATAGCAACTAACGAGTATTCACTAAAAGTTTAAGAAATCATATGAAGAGCAAACTTAGTTCTAATAGACAAATAGGATAAGCTGAAACGAAACAGTATAACGAGAATCGGCACTCGACGGCTACCTGGAAATATCGTATGATTAACAATTCGATTCCCGCATCTCTTCGACTGTTTGATCATCCTGGAACCAAAATTATGCCGACTATAAACAGTCATCCTTTGAAAGTATTAGCAAATTCTTTAATAGTCTCGTTTACTGCATTTACAAGGAAACGTTGAGGCGGCTGAGAAACTGTCTTCGTGGTAAACAACATGACGAACATTGAAAACGGAAGTAGTTCTTAACCAATTGAATATGACGTATTAACTACATTTTCTAAGCGACCAATCATGGTCTACTATTTAAATTCCTTATAGTAGCTACGTCACAGAACACGATTAACGGCGCTGGTTCATAGTCTGTGTTTTTCAAATTTCACAGACTATGACGTAGGCTATGGAAAAACGGGTTCCCAGTGGCGCGGCGAAGGCTCTGGGAACGAGATTGACCAGTACCCAGATCCAAATGAAAAGAAGGCCTGGGAAAAGTCTATTCATAAAGATTAACTTAGAACTTAGAGATTCTATGCAAAAACTGTTCATCTGTTTTCACAAAGAAAGATTATGAAAGAGTCAATAGCGAAGTGCGGTAATGACATCAGTATGTATGTTTGACTGAGTTTCCTATAAATTCTTGCATTCCAAACAATAGAAAAAGTGTCGTTAGGAATCCCTTGAGATTTCGGTTTGTTTGTCTGAGTACTGATTGTATAAATACATGTAGCATTAATGTGCTCCGCTATTAGAGCAATATTCTGTTGACACAATATGGTATCACAGCTTTATTAATTAATATTTCTTATATGTATATATAACTTCTACTTGATATCTAAATTTAGTTATATATAGGTAATTTTTATTATTTGAGGAAATACAAATATTTTCCTCATTAAATAAAGTATTTTGCATTGTGTTTATTATAATTTTTAATTACTTATTGCAGATAAATAAATTATAATGGATATCACGTCGTAGCCGACGATATTACTCGATCACTTTAGCGTTTGTGGGTGCGTGCATGGGCTGTAACCGCAGCTGCTGATCCGTATGGTCTCCCACACGTGACACACTGGAATCCTGTCGGTGCTGCTTGTGTTGGGTCTTTTCTTCTCAGCCTCGCCTGGCGGATGCGTTCTCTTTTGCCAGACTCGAATGATACAACGCCATCAGTTATAGCTTTCCTCCACTTTGGACGGTCAGATGTTAGATTTTCCCACGTACTGCTAATGTCGATGTTACAGGAACGGAGGGTAGATTTCAAGCAGTCCTTATAGCGTTTGCGCGGTCTGCCAATGTTTCGTTTGCCCTCTATCAGCTCACCAAAGAATATTATTTTCGGGATTCCATTGTCCTTCATCCTTACAAGATGTCCGGCCCATTGGAGCTGTCGCTTTTTCAAGCTACTCTCGATTGACATGCACTTTGCTTTTTACAATACTTCCAAGTTGGATACCTTTTGTTCCCATGAGATCTTTAGGATTTTGCGCAGGCATCGTTGCTGTATTGTTTCGAGACACGTTTCAGCGCCATATATAGCAGCGTGCTTAGAACAACTGCCTTATATACAGCAATTTTCGTAGAAAGAGTGATGTCGTGATTCCTCCAAACGCGCTTGTCCAAGAGACCAAAGGAGAAACTCGCCTTCGTAATGCGATTGGCGATCTCCTTGTCAAGTTGAGCATCTTCGGACAGTGTACTTCCGAGGTAAATAAACGAGTCGGTATTTTTCAGTTTCTGGCCATTGAGGTAAATCCTGACGTCTCTTCAGTAAATTGACCACTATCTGCTATCTTGTATCGCATAGGATTCCAATATCGATGTTATATATGTTCAGTTCAAGTCCGATTAAGCTGTTCTCCGATCTCAGGCCTTGCCCAGAGACGCGCGCGATCGGGCGCGTACTGCGCGCGTGAAAATACGCACCGCGCGCCTTTTATCTCGCGCGTAGTTGATTGATTTGTTTTTCTTGTTATACGACACCTGACACATGGCTGCTGCTCAAGGACCAAAGGGAAAGAAAGTTAAAATTTCGACGTTCAACTCGTGGGGGAAAGAAAATGTTCTCGGACATAAAACATAAATTTATCAACACAACATGTTGATCAAAGCCAATGACAAGAATTGGTCGCAAGACGAAAGGGCCGACGTAATCCAAGAGGCGAGTGAAGCAGATATCTGCAGATTGATGAAGTAGTTGAACCCCCACATAAGGTTAGACGCATGTATGCGAGTGCATGTTGTTGCAGTTGATAGCAGCAGCGATGACGAACTGGAAGACGACGAAGATGAACAATCCACGCCAAGTTTTCATCAATTAGTGAAGATGAATATTGACTTTTGTTTTAGACCGTTTTATTTTTTATTTTTAATAAAATATATTTCATTTTCATACAATTTCAAACAAGTAGAAATGTTTCTTCATGAGACACTTTTGACTATCATCATCATGGAAACAATAAGTTGCTTTTCAAGTTAAGGTTTATTGTTCACTGTTTAGTTAACTGTCAAGAATTATAATATCATAGGCATTGATTTTTTGCTATTTTCACGTTTTTACACTGGGAATATTAAATTACGTTAATACAAGATAAAAACAGCCATGTGTACTCTTGTTTTTAGTATAGGTATGTGAAATCAAGTGTTTTGAGTACGCGCGCGAAAACCCACGCGTCGAGCCTCCGAAGCGCGCTTTTTATAGAGCACGTGTGTTTTACTCTGGGCAAGGCCTGGATCTGATGTGTTCCCGTTGTTAAGTGTACGCACGTTCCATGTAGCAATTGAAAGTTTGTGTTTCCGTTTGTTTCGACCGCAATATGGGACAACCCGCCTACCGCGGTTTGTTGGCCAGGTTGGATAGAGCAACCGTTTTTTAATGTGGCTAAATGTAATTTAGGCAAGGTAAAAAAGGAGTCAATGCTAGTCAGCGGTCACTCAATTAAATATGTGAAGGAATCGCAGCACTTGTCAGAGTCTTGTCAGCGTGGTCTGAGCTTGACTGGTTTTGCGCGCGCTATCATTTGGTGGATACTGTGGAATCTCGTGCTCTTGCGCTTTGTTGTCCCACCCTCCCACACCTAAGGAAATGCAAGGTAAGTATAAATTCCACTGCTTTGACAGTGTGACTGGTGCCTGGAGGTGGGCTGTGGCGGGGTTGCCATGGTTACCTCTACTCAGGGGGTGGCATCCCCCTGTGGCTAATTGGCACCAATCCTCTAATAACGTCAATTCCTTCCCACACAGAGGAGAGCAGTGGCCTCTCTAAATAGAGCTGCTCTGTCGTCTGGAAAGCTTCTGAACTGCGATGTTGCTCCAGTGACATGGGCGGAGCGACCATCACTTCCAAACTGCAGGCTTGCGACTACGACTGGCAGCGTTATCCGCACCTGTCGCTTCGTCGATCCCCCATCGCCGCTGGACTTTCATCTCCTCACGAACTCCCGCGCACTTGATTTGTTTTTGGTGTTGAAGCCTTCGCGTTGTGACTTCCGCACCCTCTCCTCCTCATCACCATAATCCAGTGGCAAGCAATGCAAGACAACCAGTGGCGAGTTGGACGCAGTGAATACCATATGCCAGATGAACTGCTATGGCCCCAATTCCCCACGAACATTATTAGGGATGCTGTGGTGTTCCACTAGAACAGTATGAAGAGCTATTTTCAAGAGTCTTTCAAGCTATTTTCAAGATGCACAGTCGCTCTCAAATACCATTCGCTCACGTCACAGCTAGTCGTGAACCTTACGTAAAGGGAGGCATATAGGATGTACTACAGCTTGCCCAAGGCGGACATCCAGGCTAGCGGAGGGAAGGGTTGCCTTACATCCCTTTTTGCAGGCTACCCTGAAGGGGTCCCACACCGTCACCCAATTCTGAGTTTGCATAACCTTTTGATTGCTGGTGAGATGTTCTAACCATTTGACTTTAAACTCAGATTCAAAAAAAGTTATATTAATGAAATGATCAAATGTTTGACATTTGAATTGTTACCGTAACTTCCAAAAATAAGACCTGGTGGGTTTATATTCACAGAGAACTTATTTTTGGGACTTATTATTGGAGGGAATTTTGCATTTTTTCTCCAAAAAAATAGTGAGACATCAATGTAACAATATATTTTGTATTTCAACAGCACGTTTCAAGCTAGATGCCATGTTGAAATACTTCATGTGGGTGCATAATTATCTCATACCCAAAGCCTAGGCATTCTTCTCAGACAGAAACATTACATCCATATGATATTTATTAACAGGGGCGGACTGGCTATCTCACGGGGGCCCGGGCGATTTGGTGAAAATGGGGCCCGGACCCCCCCCCCCCTCCCTCCCGGTCCCTCAAATTAATTGACTATAATTTATGTTTTGAGATATACATAACTTTATTATTGGCCACACAAGGACTCAATCAAAACTCCACAGGGCTAATCATAATTATAACATTATAAACCACAAACGTTAACGGTTAATCATGCAATCATTAAATATCAGTCATATTCATGGGATCAAAAGGCGCCTCAGTTCTGGTGAACTGTTCCCCATCAAGTCGATAATTGTATCAGCTGGTATATCACTGACCATCTGTTTCTCCATATACATCAGCATAAGTGCCTCTAAATGTTCCTGACCTATGTTGCTTCGCAATCTGTTCTTAACAAATTTCAACGTCGAGAAGCTCCTTTCGCATTCAACTTGTGTTACAGCTAGCGTTACCAGGTATTTATAAGCTAAAAACAGTTCCGTATACGCTGATGAGTTGAGGCCATATTCATGTAGAAGCTTATACGCACAGCTGAAACACGATTTGCAGGATTTGTTCCTACATAAGGCTACGTCCGCCGACTCGTCATCGCTACTGTCCGAGTCCGACTCAGAATCTTCAGATCCTTCATTGATGTTTTCCTCGCCAGCAGGGCGTAGAGCTTCAGGAAGTGTCTTCACCAGCTTTGGAAACGAGTAGTGGAAGTCTAAAAGTTGCTCCCTCAACTTAACCGGATCTACTTGCTTACCGAGCTTTTGACAGATACTTTCAAATGCACTTTGAGGCAAACCAGCTCTCCTGCATTCATCAAATCGGCGAGGGTCTAAAACGGCAAAATCTTGGTAAAGTTTCTCATGATCCGCGAATCTACTCTTGATGCTTGTTACAACTTGATCCATTACAACATTGTATACTTCCACTTGGTAGTTCTCATTAGCATCGCGGGTGCTGTTGTTGCTGTCATCTGTTTCACCGAAAGGTAGCCTCCTCCTTCGAATTCGTTTAGATGGTAGGCTCTCCTCTACTTCAACATCGCTATTGAGGGAGGCCAGTCGGTTGTTCGCATTTCTTGCAAACTGTGTGGTGACATTCAACACGGTTGAAAAGTCTCTGCTGATCCTTTCAAGTTTTTCATGGCTTTCTGAACCATCCTCCACGCTTGAAGTAGATCTAGACCACAGGTTTGAAGGTACTCTGAGAGTGGTGTAGTAATTGCAAATATTCTGTTGAAGGTAGCGGCTGTTAAGATTGTCTCGAATTTCATCATTTTCTCCATGAGAGTTCTTGCTTCGTCTCTAGCAAACATTAAACCGTAGGCTGCTTGCAATTTCAGAGAAAGAAATTAACACATCTATACATACAAAGACTTGTTCGCCGCCTCCGCGTTGCCAAACTCTCCAAAAATCTTCTGAATAGCGCCTGCCTTAGCCCACCAACGCGTCTTTCCAATTGTGTTAAGCTTCTTAAGTTTACCGGCTCCAAACTTTTCACTCAAACAGTCGGTCCACTCATTCATTCTTTTGTGTGATCCGCGAACAAATGTGGCTGTAGAATTAAGCAGCGTGAAAAGACTCATTGCAGGAATCGTGGACGATGTTGTGTCCCCAAGAACGAGATTCAAAGTGTGCGCATAGCACCAAACATGGACGTGATTCTCAGCAACTGCACCTATACGTGCTTGCACACCTTGGTACTGTCCTGACATATTCGCCGCACCGTCAAAGCTATCTCCGATGCAATTTTCTATATCAATGTTCAAACGATCGAGGTTATAGCCTTCAGAAGATTAAAAAGCCCTTCACCAGTAGAACTTTTGGCCTTCACGAGAAATAACAACCTTTCGAGAACGACACCTTTGTGTGGCAGGATACATCTTGAGTCGTATCTATCTCAACAGAGAAAATCTTTGCTTCTTGGACTTCTTTTTATATCGTTCTTTGAATTATATCCTTCATTACTCCGATCAACTTTGATATTGTAGTCTTGCTCATAAACGTTATCAAGGATCCTCGACCTCTTTTCTTAGACTTATTCTCATCTTTGTCGACACTCTGCTTCTTTATTGCGATGCTACTTTTCTCGACAACTGTTGTTAGGTGACTCTGTAAAATAGCATCAAATTTTCCAATGATTTTGATGATTTCAAGAAAGTTTCCATGATTTACCGAATCGTCAAAAAGTTTGTAAACAGCTTCATTTCTTTTGCCACGTATAGCAAGTCCGCTCTTGCCAATTAATTTAACTGTTTCAATGACTCGCGTCATTACGTTTCGGCGATAGTTAACTTCGACAAGGCGTTGGGAAACGAGGGTGTCATTTCTGACGTTTCCTATCATGGATTCTGATTTGTAGACCATGTAGGCTTCAACATTAACAGAGTGGATCTTGCATTGTTCATGTTCTTTGATTCTCGTATAGAAATGTTTCTTGTCATCAACGTTGCAAGAGAATATCGGGTCTGAACTTTTCCCGAAAGCAATGCAAATTGAACATCGTACTGCTCGTTCCTCCGATGCATACGTCAGCCATTGTCGCTGTACCTTTTGATCATGGGCATCAGGGCGAAAATATGCCCGCTCTGTATTGAATGGAACATCTGCAATGGGTTGGTGTGGGTGGAATTCGAAAAAGGATTTGAGGTTGTCTATTGAGGGACGGGTAAAATATCGTAA
Organism: Chrysogorgia sp. JL179-B06; assembly: GCA_035772405.1. NCBI lineage: Eukaryota > Metazoa > Cnidaria > Anthozoa > Scleralcyonacea > Chrysogorgiidae > Chrysogorgia > Chrysogorgia sp. JL179-B06. Next base: position 350,673 of record JAYKKM010000522.1, read on the forward strand.
TGTAGTTGGCTCGTACTTCTCATTCTCATCTAGGAGATAATTTCCTCTTTAGCCCTCTACATCCCGATGTTCCTTCACTATTATTAATTAACGACGACGAAGACGCTTGCTCTGTGGGCCAAAATTCGGGTCATCATCATCTCGAGGGACATCAATTGACTCAAGTCGGATGTTTGCTGAAAGGGGTAAAGACATCTTGTAGGTGATCTGTAGTCTGTACTCTGTAGGCTCTGTACAGCTGTACTGACTACTGAATTAAATTTTATTTGTTTCTGTTTTCGCAAACGTTCAATATTGTTTTAAAACGAAGAAACTTACTGTCTAATGAACTATAGCCGCTCCAAAGTGGAAAGCGCATTATTTTACTTCAAAAGTTCACTATACTAAATTATTAGCTAATAGTAATAGATATTATACTTGCTTCGAGGCTTCGATTACAATGAAATACTTTCATAAATCATTCATCAAGAAATTAAAATACCTTCTGCACCCCCCTTAGCCTTTGGCTCTTCAACTTCGCCGTCAAATTCTGCTGAACTCTTACAAACTTAAACTGTAAGATTGTGCTGCCACTTCTTGCAGCTTTGCTACTTTCCCTTCACGTCTTTTCTGTGCACCACTTTTAATCGGTTTATTCATGAGTATTCATGATTTATAGGAAAACAACAAAATGGAGAAATAGATAGTCTATGAGTACGCGATATCATGCGCAGCGGTTAAGCAAAGACTGTTACTTCATGTTAGGTTTCCATACCTACCTAGACACGTTAACTCCAGTCGCATCATAAATCCTGGCAAATTTGAGAACGTTATTAATGTCCAGTCGCTGGTTCAATCTCGCTATTTTATTAAACTGTTTTTATATGCAATAAAAAGAAAGAACAATATCATCTTAAATTTTCAATGCACTGGAAGGGGGCCCAAGAAGCAGGGGGCCCACCGGGCGATCGCCCGGTAAGCCCGACTGGCCAGTCCGCCCCTGTTTATTAATATTTTGTTGTTAATTTAAACTTGTTAAATATTGAAATCTACGGTGGCCCACAACTGTCACGGCAAAAGCAAAAGACTCACGGCAAAAGCAAAAGCGTCACGGCAAAAGCAAAAGACTCACGGCAAAAGCAAAAGCATCCACGGCAAAAGCAAAAGACTCAAGGCAAAAGCAAAAGACTCACGGCAAAAGCAAAAGGACTCACGGCAAAAGCAAAAGGACTCACGGCAAAAGCAAAAGACTCGCGGCAAAAGCAAAAGACTCACGGCAAAAGCAAAAGACTCACGGCAAAAGACTCACGGCAAAAGCAAAAGACTCACGGCAAAAGCAAAAGACTCACGGCAAAAGCGAAAGCATCACGGCAAAAGCGAAGACATCACGGCAAAAGCGAAGGCATCACGGCAAAAGCGAAGGCATCACGGCAAAAACATCCTCGTGCCCAGGCCGGTGGAGGCTAAAAGGGATGACTCAAAAGGACCTTTTCGGTTCCAGTCTCCCTCCGTCGTATTTTCGTTTACAAAAACATGATGATAACCATTAGCTGACCATCTAGGCATTACTACCCATCACTAGGCATCACTACCCATCACTACTACTAGGCATCACTACCAATCACTACCCATCACTATCCATCACTAGACATCAGTACCCATCACTACCCATCATCATCAGTGATGGGTAGTGATGTCTAGTGATGGGTAGTGATGGGTAGTCATGGGTAGTGATGCCTAGTGATGGGTAGTGATGTCTAGTGATGTCTAGTGATGGGTAGTGATGGCTAGTGATATCTAGTGATGGGTGGTGATGAGTAGTGATGGGTGGTGATGTTTAGTGATGTTTAGTGATGGGTAGTTATGTCTAGTGATGGGTAGTGATGAATAGTGATGGGGGTATAGTGATGCCTAGTGATGGCTAGTGATACCTAGTGATGGGTGGTGATGCCTAGTGATGGGTGGTGATGTTTAGTGATGTTTAGTGATGGGTAGTTATGTCTAGTGATGGGTAGTGATGAGTAGTGGTGATGCCTAGTGATGGGTAGTGATGAGTAGTGATGGGTATAGTGATGGGTATAGTGATGGGTATAGTGATGCCTAGTGATGGGTAGTGATGCCTAGTGATGGGTAGTGATGAGTAGTGATGCCTAGTGATGGGTAGTGATGGGTAGTGATGTCTAGTGATGGGTAGTGATGCCTAGTGATGGGTAGTGATGTCTAGTGATGGGTAGTGATACTGATATCTAGTGATGGGTATAGTGATGGGTAGTGATGGGTAGTGATGCCTAGTGATGGGTAGTGATGAGTAGTGATGGGTAGTGATGGGTAGTGATGCCTAGTGATGGGTAGTGATGTCTAGTGATGTCTAGTGATGTCTAGTGATACCTAGTGATGGGTGGTGATGCCTAGTGATGGGTGGTGATGGGTAGTGATGTTTAGTGATGCCTAGTGGTGGGTAGTGATGTTTAGTGATGCCTAGTGATAGGTAGTGATGGGTAGTGATGGGTAGTGATGCCTAGTGATGGGTAGTGATGGGTAGTGATGGGTGGTGATGCCTAGTGATGGGTAGTGATACCTAGTGATGGGTGGTGATGCCTAGTGATGCCTAATGGTGGGTAGTGATGTTTAGTGATGGGTAGTGATGCCTAGTGATGGGTAGTGATGGGTAGTGATGGGTGGTGATGGGTAGTGATGCATTTAGTGATGGGTAGTGATGTCTAGTGATGGGTAGTGATGAGTAGTGATGGGTAGTGATGGGTAGTGGTGATGCCTAGTGATGGTGGTGATGCCTAGTGATGGGTGGTGATGAGTAGTGATGGGTAGTGATGTCTAGTGATGGGTAGTGATACCTAGTGATGGGTAGTGATGAGTAGTGATGGGTAGTGATGCCTAGTGATGGCCGTGATGTCTAGTGATGGGTAGTGATACTGATGTCTAGTGATGGGTAGTGATGTCTAGTGGTGGGTAGTGATACCTAGTGATGGGTGGTGATGCCTAGTGATGGGTGGTGATGAGTAGTGATGGGTAGTGATGTCTAGTGATGGGTAGTGATACCTAGTGATGGGTGGTGATGCCTAGTGATGCCTAATGGTGGGTAGTGATGTTTAGTGATGGGTAGTGATGGGTAGTGATGTAGTGATGGGTAGTGATGGGTAGTGATGGCCGTGATGTCTAGTGATGGGTAGTGATACTGATGTCTAGTGATGGGTAGTGATGTCTAGTGGTGGGTAGTGATACTGATGTCTAGTGATGGGTAAGACTGTGATGCCTAGTGATGGGTAGTGATGCCTAGTAGTAGTGATGAGTAGTGATGCCTAGTGATGGGTAGTGATGGGTAGTGATACTGATGTCTAGTGATGGGTATTGGGTAGTGCTGGTAGTGATGCCTAGTAGTAGTGATGGGTAGTGATGCCTAGTGATGGGTAGTAATGCCTAGATGGTCAGCTAATGGTTATCATCATGTTTTTGTAAACGAAAATACGACCGAGGGAGACTGGAACCGAAAAGGTCCTTTTGAGTCATCCCTTTTAGCCTCCACCGGCCTGGGCACGAGGATGTTTTTGCCGTGATGCCTTCGCTTTTGCCGTGATGCCTTCGCTTTTGCCGTGATGCCTTTGCTTTTGCCGTGAGTCTTTTGCTTTTGCTGTGAGTCTTTTGCTTTTGCCGTGAGTCTTTTGCTTTTGCCGTGACGCTTTTGCTTTTGCCGTGAGTCTTTTGCTTTCGCCGTGACGCTTTTGCTTTTGCCGTGAGTCTTTTGCTTTTGCCGTGACGCTTTTGCCGTGAGTCTTTTGCTTTTGCCGTGACGCTTTTGCCGTGGATGCTTTTGCTTTTGCCGTGAGTCTTTTGCTTTTGCCGTGACGCTTTTGCTTTTGCCGTGGATGCTTTTGCTTTTGCCGTGACAGTTGTGGGCCACCGTAGAAATCATACCAATCATGGACGGATCAAATATAATTTAAGATTATGAGATTTTTAACTTTTTAGTATTTAAATTTTACCATGAGACTTGGTAAGTCTGTTATTATTGCATGGTATTTGCAGGGTTCTCGTTAGGTTAAGAAGTAGCAGGTGAAATTGATAAAGTAGACGGTGAAGAACAACCGCACATCTACATGGGTCTGGGGGTGTGTTTCCCCTGAAAAATTTTGAAATCTCGGGTCCCTGAAATGCCATTTCCTGCGTTTTGGGAGGTGATTTTACAGAATTCTGAGGATTATAAAACGTTGTATAAAATGCGCAAAAAACACATTTCAGGACTTTGAATAAATATATAGTTGTTTTAGAATCCTTGGATTCAAGGCCGTAGGAAGATGGTTTGGGTTAGGGGGGCTGAAACGTGGGATGCCGAGCGCCGCGGGCGGCGCGAGTCGAGCGCCACAGGCGCGAGTCGAGCGCCACAAGCGCGAGTTTTCTAGGGGGGTACGGGGGCATGCTCCCCCGGAAAATTTTGAATTTTAGAGTCTCTCAAATGGCATTTCCTGCATTCTGAGGGAGATTTAAGACAATTCTAAAGGTCATAAAATAACAATTTTTCTATACGATAAGTGGGCAAATAGTCAGTAATTCAAAGAAAAATATTTCATATCCCATAGAAAAATATTTCATATCATATTTTCTTTGCTACTGCGTGATTTTTCCACGTCGGTTAGGGGGCTTTTTTTTTTGCTTTTTTTCCACTCTGAAACACGATTTCCTGCATTTTGATGTCAGTTTTACAACAAAATATTATGATCATAAACAAGATAATTTTTGTCTACCTTTACTTCCTTCGCCAATATCTGACTTTTCTGGAAACTATAGTTGCACTGGTCTTTGTGTGAAAGTATGAAACTTGTGTACGCGGAGCAAGTGCCACCCGCCCCTGCAATTGTTTTGAAATCTATATGCTCCGAGGTTAATTCTGGTGCAGTCTAAAGCATCAGCAGCAATTACTTATTTGATTTTCTAGCTAGAATTGAATGTTTTAACTATAACCAACTTCAATCGCTCTATCTTGCGGCGGAGCCGGGACAAAGAAAGATCAGATATTCCTCTGCGGCGTCTGTGCCATACGTCTGTGGAAAACTCGTACTTTGACATTTTAGGGGGGCTCGGCCCCCTTCCTCCGGCGAATAGGGGGGCCGCGGCCCCCCGCGCCCCCCTGCTTCCTACGGCCATGCTTGGATTCTTCAATATTTCCGATTTTGAAATTCTGAAGAACAGAAGATGAATTCTCTTAAAATTAAATGCAATGCCATTTTGCTTTTTGAACACACATAATTAAATACACACAACATCAGTCAGTAATCTTATCTAAAGGTTGGAGTGTTTATTCATGTACGGATCCATTTTGAACCTCCAACTGAACAAAAATGTAAACTGAACTCAAATTTATTTTGTTACTAAAAATTAAATAATATGTTATAGTCTTATTTATACTATAATACTTAACTAAGTAGCAAGTAGTAGCACTATACAACTGATCGAACACTATAGCTCTATAGCTAAATAACATTATTATAACATAATAATCTTACTATTATCTGCAACCAGATATGAAACAATTATGAAATAAATTAAAAATTATGAAACATAGTCGGAATCTGTCGAACTAGATTCAGGATAGCAGTAGTAGCTTCAACTTCAACTTGTACTTCATGCGCTGGTATTTCAACTCATTTTCAAGTGTTTAAGAACTTAATTTTTTAATAAACAAAGAAAAGTAGACGGCGAACATTCAGGAAGTAGACAGCGAACTTCGCCGGTCACCGGCTCCTAATGAGAATCCTGATTTTGCATCTAAAATTTTCATGGTGTGCAAATAAGGATATAGCACATTACTGTGGTAAGTCATAAAACTCTAAACACCACTGCATATAGAACACAACACATAATTAAACACAAACTTTATTGCAACAGTATAGCTGATATCGGTAGCTGATATGAACTGTAACTGATTCAGCCACCTGTTACCATCAAATCAACAACAATATATGAATTATGCACAATCCACTATGATTAACATCCACCTTTACTCATGTGTTTGAAATCTAAGCATTTCTGAATGTCACCTGAGTGAGTTATTGAGGCCAAGTACAACTCAATGGTTATAGGTGTTTCACCAGTGATAAGAAGGAAATGTTATTCTCATTTGGAAATGTCAGAGTGATATTTTGATATATATAAACACAACAATATTTGTAATGTGCATATTAAAGTTAAGGCCACACCAAATTAGACTTTAGTTTCCCGTCCACCGCCCGCGTCTCCTAGAATGGGCCGCGTGATTTGTCCATTATTGACATTTTGTTCCCATTATTGACATTTTGTTTTCATTATTCGCCATTTGAACTGTCAATTAGATTAATCTACCAATATTTCCATATACACAACGACGTAAAAACTAATAAACAATGTAAAACACACTGAACAAGTAAACAACTAAAGAAAGCGAAAAAGCGGGTATTTTTGGTATCAATCAAGGGACTGGGTACGAGATTGGTACAGTGAACTCTATTGGTATAGAGTTCACTGGATTGGTATTCGTAACCGCTGGGATTCAAGAAATGTGCGACGGCACACATCGTTCGCGGGAATTCAGCAAGCAATGCCTTCGCATGTTTGAAACGTTCTCGACACGTTCATTTCGGTTTCATTTACAGTTGTACACGTGTTGCTATAAAGTATTTTTTATATTACATGTTTGTTATGCATTTTATATTACATGTTTGTTATGCATGTTGTTTTTCACTGAATCTCACTTGACTTGAAATAGCATAAAAACAAACTGCGCTACGGAAACTCTGCCATTTAATAATATGGACCTTACGCAAACACGACGGTAAGCTCAACGACGACGTCTCTTAAACAATATAGTTCTGCAAGCAAAACAATAAGATTGAATAATTTCTACCCCCAAGAGTAATCCCACCCACCTTGCGTAAGGTCCCTAATATTAATATCGGCACTGGCAAAGATAAATTACTATCTTTTTACGAACTAGGCGAACGTATAAATCAAGAAATGAAAATTTAAATGGCTTTTGGTACTAATATAATTTCTAAAGCAATGTTTATAAAACAGAAAGACCACTGAACGAACAGATACTATTGTTTTGGTATAAATAGTAAACACGTACCGGAAGTGATATTTCAGGGATACATGGAATTCATACTAAATTAAATAATGGATATTAATGGTAATAGGCCGCCCGCCCGCGTGCAATTCTCTAATTTGGATTGGCCTACCAAATTTAGTTGCCTTTTTGTAAACCATCTTTATAATAATCAGTTAATATTTATACAAATTAACTAAAAGCATTGCATAATAACTCTTTTGGTGTCATTCGAACGACCCCTGACCATGCAAATGTCACTGATTCTTATATTTAAAAGTGCTTGTTAAACTGCTTGACATAAACAATACCTGTACTGCTGTCAGCCATTTACAAGTCAAAGTAAATTGAGGAGGTTCACTAGATGGATAGGCTGGAGGAAACACGAACGTTAAAACAAGAGGAGGAAGGTGTTTTACCAAGAATACTTCCCACTCTGAAGACCCAGCGACGCTCTTTCCTTGTTCTGTTGAAATTCTTTTAACAGCAATTTTAATTTCAAAAGGATTTGGTAAATCCAAATAAACATTTATTTGACCTTGCATTTCATTCATTGGTCTGGTAAATATTCGTTCATCATAAATAGAACTTAGCGCTAGAAGCTCATCTTCCTGACATTCCAGATTTCCGTCCAGAGACGCCATCTTTTCCTTGGATTTTTAAAACGTTCTCCGCCCTCCTGAAACAAATGTTGATTACTGATGTAGCCTCGTACCCAGGCGCTTGTTTTGCTTTGCGCGACTTGCGGGGCTGAGCGCGCGGGGGCTTTTGGGGAGGACGCGACGCTGCTATTAATAGCTCAAAAAGCGGACAAACAAACCAAATTTGACTCACAAATTATTGCAAATGAGCTATTTATTTTGTTATGGCCGCAAGAATTGCACTGATGGTATCTCGATCGAGTCCCTCCCACAGCCTGGGTTACGAGGTTGGGCTTTCCAATGGCTTTTAATTTATCGACGAGAATAACTGATGAAAACACTTGTTCCCATAGCTGTACGCAGGGTTATTTTGCTAGGGGGGGGGGGGGGGGGCAATAAGACAAATCCTGTGAAGTTTGTGTTTGCTATCCTGTGCCGCCCCGAAATATTTCCGGAGATTTCTGCGAAGGTCTGGTAATATTTAGACTTTTTATAAGATAAACAAGTCAATTGTTAACAAAATTAAGTTTTGTGTATTCCCATGCGCGCTAACAATCGCACCAAATGCAATTGTTGGATAGTTCACGATGTTGCGCGTGCGGCCACACGTACCCAACCAGGGCGCTTATATATATATAAGCGCCCTGTACCCAACTTTCTACCGCGCGCTCTTAACAAAATCGCTGCATGGTCATAGTATATTAAGCATAAGTTGAAACCAAAATTTGGATTTCACTATTTGAAATTTTCATTAATAATTCGTAATAATGTTATGGTAATTTTCAACACTCGTACTAGATAATTGTCTGAATACCTATAATAAACACAGGGCGAAATTTGAAATTTAAGTGAAATTAAGTTGACCGGAAATCACATTAAAGCCTTAGCTCAAAATTTAGTTGACATTTTGGGAAGGCTTAATTACGGTGGCCCATAAGGGCAACAGAGATATATATTAAAATACACAAATATATATTAAAATACGCAAATATACGTTGAAATAGAGATATTTACGCTTTATTCCTGTGTAGATATCTTTTTGCCGAGCAGAGATATATATATCATGACAGAAATATGTGTTTCAACAGAGATATATAAGTTTCAACTGAGATATATATTTCGACAGAGATATATATTTCGACAGAGATATATATTTCGACCATAGGTAGCCCAGACACAAATTTCGAGTATGAATAGATATACATAGTTATATTATTATTTTTTTTATAATTCATTTATTTACTGCATAAAAATGCATACTGTTGGCCTGTAATTGTTCATATCTTCTTTCATAACATCAATATATTCTATATGACTTGTTTATAGATCATAAAGCTTAGCAGTGTTTCAAAATATTCATCAAATACACTGCTACTCTATATTACCCCCTGCGGTGTTCATCTCGCTTTACCGTCAGATAAACATTGTTATATTACTATTTTTACCGTAAAATATACAGGAAAATCAAATTTACTGGTAGGACTAACTGCCTACTTAATATACCATGCAAGAGGGAAAATTTACACATATACTTACGATTAGACGGCTTTAAATCACGTTTGAAGTCGACCAGGTTTTGCGGGCGACGCGGCGGAAGAGGGAATATAAAGGAAAGGTTGGCAACTGTCAAGCCAATCTCGCGCTAACTTCTCGCGGATAATACCGTCTAACTCAGCTCCAAGGAATTTTTCAACGACAAATTTACGGCAGTTGATACAAATATCATCACGCTTCTAAACCAAGCAGTTATTTTGAAAAATAATTGTTTCGTTGTCAAGAAATTTCGCTTCTCAAATCACAGTAGAATGCCTCCAATTTGCAATGTGACCGGGCGCAAGGTGAACAAGGTTCACAACCGACAATTTTCAAATTTAAATCTCGCGCGTAATTGGTTAATCGTAATTCGGTTAAAAATGGCTTTCAGCATTATCAGGGGGTGGCGATATGCCGATAATAGCTTCGAAGTTCAATGGCGCGTTTACAATAAAGTATGGCTGGCGCGCTCTGACGGCCAAAGAGAATTTCAAGGATGGACGAAGGCGATCAAGCGGACAACTCTAGTCAAGAACCTATACGGTAAGTTTTACGGTTTACATCTAGTATTTCATATCGAACCAGAACTATACGAATTATATTATACATATATAACTATACTTATTAGTTGCGCATTACGAATTAGTTGCGCATGCGACTTTATCGTTAATTGCGCCAATAAACAAAGGCCTAACTTCATCGTTCGAACCAGTTCGAACAAAGCGCCTGTTGTTCTTCCTTTTATTGAAACTTCTTCGTTAGCCGTCATTTCAACTAGCTGATTGTCTCTTCAAACAAGTGCACACACATATCCATATACTGGAAACGACAATATTATTCGATTTCTAACAATCCATTTCACCGTGCGGCGTGCTTGAATTTTATTATTTATATCATGAATAAATAGTATAGTTATATATGTATAATATAATTCGTATAGTTCTGGTTCGATATGAAATACTAGATGTAAACCGTAAAACTTACCGTATAGGTTCTTGACTAGAGTTGTCCGCTTGATCGCCTTCGTCCATCCTTGAAATTCTCTTTGGCCGTCAGAGCGCGCCAGCCATACTTTATTGTAAACGCGCCATTGAACTTCGAAGCTATTATCGGCATATCGCCACCCCCTGATAATGCTGAAAGCCATTTTTAACCGAATTACGATTAACCAATTACGCGCGAGATTTAAATTTGAAAATTGTCGGTTGTGAACCTTGTTCACCTTGCGCCCGGTCACATTGCAAATTGGAGGCATTCTACTGTGATTTGAAGCGAAATTTCTTGACAACGAAACAATTATTTTTCAAAATAACTGCTTGGTTTAGAAGCGTGATGATATTTGTATCAACTGCCGTAAATTTGTCGTTGAAAAATTCCTTGGAGCTGAGTTAGACGGTATTATCCGCGAGAAGTTAGCGCGAGATTGGCTTGACAGTTGCCAACCTTTCCTTTATATTCCCTCTTCCGCCGCGTCGCCCGCAAAACCTGGTCGACTTCAAACGTGATTTAAAGCCGTCTAATCGTAAGTATATGTGTAAATTTTCCCTCTTGCATGGTATATTAAGTAGGCAGTTAGTCCTACCAGTAAATTTGATTTTCCTGTATATTTTACGGTAAAAATAGTAATATAACAATGTTTATCTGACGGTAAAGCGAGATGAACACCGCAGGGGGTAATATAGAGTAGCAGTGTATTTGATGAATATTTTGAAACACTGCTAAGCTTTATGATCTATAAACAAGTCATATAGAATATATTGATGTTATGAAAGAAGATATGAACAATTACAGGCCAACAGTATGCATTTTTATGCAGTAAATAAATGAATTATAAAAAAAATAATAATATAACTATGTATATCTATTCATACTCGAAATTTGTGTCTGGGCTACCTATGATTTCGACAGAGATATATGGCGTTCTGAGCCCACGGTAATTCTGGGCATTAGATTTACCGTAGTTAAAGGTACTTCATGTTAGTTACATATAGTCACGAGGTTAAGTTTGGTTTCTTTTAATCGTATGTCAATGATATGGCAACATCGTCGGGTAGTTATAAGTTCTGTCATTGTTGTGGTTCCTCTCTCGAAAGGGATTTTAAGTTTTGCCCACATTGTGGAGAAGGAACAGCTGACAGTGGCAGTGGCGAGCATCTCCAGCAATGTTCGAGAGCATTCGCGAAGTACCTCAACATCCCAATTGCGTTATGATTGCTCTTTCATCGCATTCGTCGTTAGTATTATCGGAAATGCACTCACTGCCACATTGTGGACAATACTGATAGCTAAATTTTAGCATAAACCTGCATTGATGACACTCTTTAGAAAACCGTGAACGACATCTAATGCCCAGAATTACCGTGGGCTCAGAACGCCATATATCTCTGTCGAAACATATATCTCTGTCGAAATATATATCTCTGTCGAAATATATATCTCAGTTGAAACTTATATATCTCTGTTGAAACACATATTTCTGTCATGATATATATCTCTGCTCTATAAAAAGATATCTACACAGGAATAAAGCGTAAATATCTCTATTTCAACGTATATTTGCGTATTTTAATATATATTTGTGTATTTTAATATATATCTCTGTTGCCCTTATGGGCCACGGTACTTAATTCCACTTAAAGTTTAGTTATCATTTAGTGTTAAAATAAGTACCATTTAATTGGAATTTAATGTTCGGAAACTTTAAGAGGATTTATCAAAATCTTAAATCCTCATTAAAGTTCCAATTTCAAACATCGTTAAATTTAAACACTTTTTGGGATTACTTAAAGTTCAATTAAAATAGATCGTAACTTACCGGAGCTTTAAGTGGATTTAAAGTGTATCCTGAAATACTATTAAAGTTGAATAAGAGATGCATTGAGATTACAATGGCTTTAAGAGCACCCTAAAGCTCTGTAAATTTTCAATCAACAAGCGGATGTTTCATAAAGGTTTTAACACGGCTGGAAAAATTTGCAGGTTTGCAGGTCCAAGCTACATGTATATATTTGTGCGTGAAATCTCTGAATGAAAAAAACAACCCCAAAACAACAAAGATCCTAACCCTAATACCCCGCCTTACGAGTATTCTATAAACGAGTGTTCAAAACGCCTTGTATCCAACCTGCAACCTGCAAATTTTACCAGCCCGTTTTAACAAGGAAAACGGAAAAAACAATTGTGTCACCTATGGCAACGTCATAATATTCTTTGTTTGGGCTTTCCGTGTTGGAGTAGGAAAAATCATTGTGTTTACACGCAAATCATGGAAGAATCAAAGGATTTGATCATGTACAATCATTGCGACGAGCTTGTAATAATTATTGTCAAAATTTAATGGGCAACTGTGCACAAGACATGCAATATAGAACCATGGCAAGTCATTGGTTGATTTGTATTGGGTTGCCAAGTAAATGTACAAGACAAATAGTAAATTTATTTTCCAAAATATTGCAAGTTTATCCATGCCACCATTGTATATACTGTACAATGTCAATGTATTATACCTATAAATTAAGTTGATCTAAAATATCATGAAATGTTGGGTGATCCCTTGGATTTTTGTGAAGACACTTTTTTGACATCAGTTTAAGTTGGGTATCGTGACCCAATGTTGTCAAGACTTTGTAGCACTGCCTCAGCATATGCCCATATGAATATATATCTGAAGCAAATGACTGACAATATGTGCCATTGATGAGTTCTGGAGCAAGGTGACAATGGTCCTTAAAATACCTTTCCTTCTCCTTGTTATTTAATTTATACCATTTGGCATTACATAATTTCCTGCATTTACCAAAATCAATCAAAATAGGATGCACATCAGAAAGTACATTACTCAGCAAAATATTGTCACCTTTGATGTCATTATGAAGAAGGGACTTGCTGTGTGGACATACAGAAGCGCATCACCAATTTCTTTAAATATTCTAGTCCATTTGTGTAAGGTTTCTATAATACCTGACTTCATAGCATCCCAGAGAGTTATGCACTTTCCATCAATACCATACAATTGCGAGACCATTAAATAAGGTTTCTTCTCCAGACAAACTCCAAACAATAAAGGTAACCCTGGAGTTTAAACAAATAAATTATTATGCATTCAGTTAGAGAACATACGTAGGAAAGGATGTTTCAGTACATTAAGGCTTTTTGGCTACACATCTTGTGTATTATCTTAATATTATTTAATCTTAATATTATTCTTAATATTATTTAATTATTGTTTTTATTTATATATATTGTGTTTAATTATCTATTATTTAAGAAATAGAAAACATTTTTTCCGTGTTTACATACAGTTATATAAATATGAGTGGAAGTTTGGGAGAACGAGAAATTTCTTCCACGAGTGTTTATATAACGTATGGGAACACGGATAAAAATGTTTTCTATTTCTTTTATAAAATAACCCGTAGAAAGCAAATAAAATGTAAAAATATTTTTTTATCAACACGTAAATATGATGGCGCCGTGTGGCTAATTTATTGATGGTGTTATGATGTCTAATTGATGGCGTATGATGGCTAATTGATGGCGTATGATGGCTAATTGATTGCGTATGATGGCGTAGGATGGCGTATCACGATGGCGTATCCATCCATGTTATATAGCCTGATATAAACACGGTAACTGACCAATCACAGCGTACATAAGACACGACTTATTTTATAAGTAGTATATACGGTAGTATATTAGAATATATATATATATATATGTACCCAGATGGTCACCCATCCAGCCACTAACCCCGCCCGAGCTGGCTTAACTTGAAGCTAGAGGCTATATATATATATAGCTATATATATATATATATATATATAGCTATATATATATATATATATATATATATATAGCTATATATATATATATATATACTGCCTGAAGATTCTTTTACAGATGAAACAAGTTGTAGCAGACCAGTTTTGAGGTAAGCGAAAATCTATTATTTGCTCTAACTATATGTTGTTGAGCACTCTTTGCATTTCGTAGACCAAAACCTACACGTATATATATATATATATATAGCTATATATATATATAGCTATATATATATATATATATATAGCTATATATATATAGCTATATATACATAAAAAAGTAGAGTGCTGCGTAGACAGTGTTTTGAATATATAGCAAAGTGAAAAGGTGGTAAACTGCCAAGAATTTAGTGACGAGATACTGACGTTTCGAGCGGAGCCCTTCATCAGAGTAAGACGAGATGAAAAATGGCTCATTTTTCATCTCGTCTTACTCTGATGAAGGGCTCCGCTCGAAACGTCAGTATCTCGTCACTAAATTCTTGGCAGTTTACCACCTTTTCACTTTGCTATATATATATACATAGCTATATATACATAGCTATATATACATAGCTATATATATATATATATATATATATATATATATATATATATATATATATATATATATATATATATATATATATATATATATATATATATATATATATATATATAGCTATTAGCTATATATAGCAAAGTGAAAAGGTGGTAAACTGCCAAGAATTTAGTAACGAGAAACTGACGTTTCGAGCGGAGCCCTTCATCAGAGTAAGACTCTGATGAAGTTACTCTGATGACGGGCTCCTCTCGAAACGTCAGTATCTTGTTGCTAAATTCTTGGCAGTTTACCACCTTTTCACTTTGCTATATATAATAATAATAATAATAATAATATGTAGAGCTTATATAGCGCCTATACATGAAGATCTAGGCGCTTTACATTACAACAAAACAAACGTGACATGACAAGACCGAGGTAGACCTTGAGCTTACAAATGGCGCACATCGGCAGCCGCTATTAGTCCATACCCCTTTTTTTTAATGGTCTGTACATGCATCTAGGGTGTGTTGATTTTAGTAGAGGGAGGGAAACCGGAGTACCCGGAGAAAAACCCTCGAAGCACAGGAGAGATCAACTACGACAACTCTATTCACATTAGTCCCAAGTTTGAGAAGCAACACGGGGCTGTACCCAGATGGTCACCCATCCAGCCACTAACCCCGCCCGACTGGCTTAACTTGAAGCTAGAGTTGAAAGGCAACGCGCTAATCGCATATGCCACCCGTGCTCATTCAAAACACTGTCTACGCAGCACTCTACTTTTTATATATATATATATATATATATAATTATATAGTATACAGTATATGTATTTTATTAGTTTGGTTCAATTTTTAATTGATGGCCACAAGTTTATCGGCTTTGCTTGGCATATGTTACCATCATTTAATAAAGTTGTTATTATTATTATTATTATTATTAACAGGGTCTAGATGGGCTGTTTACACTTCACATATTGCTGATATATATATACACTTATTTGATTGATATGATGATAATGGAGACACTGTTGCATAGACTAATCATAAACAGTATTGTAACAGTAAATAGTGTGCAATAATGTTAAGTATTATTGGTTGATGTACCAAATATATGGAATGAAACTAGGGTTGGATGGACCTGATAGTGATTTTACTATACAATACCATTTATGATATTTATATAATACTAATAATAAATATTATTTACCAGGATGATCAAACAGGTTTATTATACTTGCTTCGCAATGCACATCAGTCTTTCTAACATGGCTTTCATAGTTCTTTACAGCCACCTGAATTCCTTTGTATTGCCTTTTGTTACATATCCCAAAAGTACCCTTTCCAAGAAAGGAATCTATTTCACAGGTATGCAGGTTCTTTCTGTCAATGTTTTTAGGAACTCTAATAAAATTAATATACTGTAAGAAATATGGGGGTAGAGGTGAAATAATTAAGGGTGAAATAATTAAGGGTGAAATAATAACTCTTTTCAATAATACAGTATAAACTTTTCAAAAGAACTCTTTTTCTGACCACTTTTCTGTTATTTTTTCACCACTGCCAGTACTATTTCTCACTTGTGCTGCTGAGATTGTCCCAACTCCCCTCCCATGCCTAGTTTTTTAGAATTTGATCTTACATTCATCCAAACAAACAATACTAACCATAACCCTATCATTAAGAAACTTGATAACTCCTAACTCTTACATAACCCTTTATTACCCAGGAAGTCTCCAATTAACGAGTAAAATCGTCTGGCCAATGTAAAATACTAAAGGCACTCTTGGGCATGAAAGGGTTAATCAAGAAGTTTCTTAAGACACTTCATATAATACTTCTTAATGCATGTTAAGCCCGATGATGCTACGTGGTTGGGATTTTGACAATACTGGGAGATCCCAGGGGGGGAATTTTACATAGCTGGCATTTGAACAATGGAAGGGAAATTAACACACAAGACTTCCCAAAAATGACAAATTCCCTTGGGGGTTGCCCCCCCCCCCCCCCCATGCAGTAATTTTATCATTCATTATTGTAATTAATTATATAAATTTACTTAAAATTATTAGTTGAGGATACCTATAAAACTTCAATTTTTTCTTCTCCTCTGTCTTGTACTTATTCAAATAAGCGGCTGTCAGCTTTTTCTCTTCTTGTTGTTCCTCCTTTAACTTAGTCACTTCAACTGTAAGCTTTTGGACGGTGAGGTAGAGTGAATTACGCACTTTCCATTTTTTCTGTTGACTCATTTTTCTAAAAGATTCCTTCTTTTTTCTATTTTTCTGCAACCGCTTCTTCCGCATTGCTTCTATACTTCTTTTCCCTTTACATGTATTACTATTGGTAGGTACGGCTTCGCTTGCAATCAACTGGTCACCTTGAACTAGCTGCACTTGACTGAGCCGATCGTCAGCAAGCGGTAAACCTCTCGCACGATCTGCTAATAAGCACCCATGGCCATGAGATGCATTAGCTTGACTCAACTTCAGAGCAGCGAATCCTCGGTGGTAACAGTTAAATAATGGCTTCGTTCCCTCCATCGAAGTTCAATTCTGGCGGGAATACTGTAAGGAGTCTTGAGGGTTCAAGGTTCGTTCAGCAAACAATCGATGCCTGTTCTGCAGTTCGTTCCAGGGGGGCAGGTAACGACCGGGGCATATTAACTTACCAAATGTTGATATTCTTGTTTACCAAATTTACAATTTTATTTCAAGTTCAATTTATTCAATCTTTACTCGTATATATTAACGACATGACCAACTCTATGTTTCACATCAGCAGAGAAGCTTGCCAACCAGGTTGATCGCGCCCAGCATTTGAGAAGGGTTTTAGTATATAGGGCTTAATATGCCTACGGATATAAAGCTCCACATTATCCAAACGCGCGCCAAATTCAAATTATTATCGCCAGCGTCACAGAGCGAACGGTTGTGTTATCCTTAATGCTGCCGTACTTTTGTGATATTCCTACTTCTGAGAGCGCCTGGTTCACTCTTACCGGAGATATCATAGTATTATCGTAGACATTCAATCGTGGAATTAAATCATAGAAAATGGCGACAAATGTTGACGGTGATATAGCTTCAATGCAGAGAGACCAAGTCCTGGTTCTCCTAGAAGAAGTAGCGCAAGTCAACCGGCAACTTAATACCGATAACCGCGCGTTACACGAAGAAATGAAAAAACGAGACGAAGAAAACAAAAAGGTTTTGAAGACCCTGGAACAAAAACTTGACGCTACGATCGGGAGGAGATGATTTGTCGCTTGGAGAACAGCACTCAAACGAAAGCGAAGCGAATCCGTGTTCCTGCGCAATGTCGAGTGAGTAGCATTTTACTTATTTAATTTAAATAATTTATCTTCTCCGAACTATATATTGATGCCGATCAAATGGAGGCAATAATTATTCACGTTCGTGAAGTATTCTGTATTCAAGCATATTCAAGTGGGTGACTCGTTGTAAAATTGGCGGCTAGCCCCAGATCTCTTACCGTGTGGTTTGTTTATGTTTTTAACTTAACTGTAGAGAACAACGAAGCATGTATACAAAACATTGTGCAAGTCAGAAAATTTTAATGGTTTCAATGCTCTTGAAAGGTATGGAGAATGTTATTGAATTGTACTTGTAATTAACGTATCAGTATTCTTTTTATTGATAATGTTATATGACTTTTTCCTTTTGTTTTATTGCGTAAGCGGCTAATAAATTGTGATGCATCACACGTCACACGGTATATAATGTATCAGAAGCCATCACATATAGTATCACGGCCATAGGCATCACACAACATCACACAACATCACACAGCATCACAAACCATCACACAGCATCACAAACCATCACACAGCATCACGCAGCATCACAAACCATCACACAGCATCACAAACCATCACACAACATCACACAACATCACACAGCATCACACAGCATCACACAACATCACACAGCATCACAAACCATCACACAGCATCACAAACCATCACACAACATCACACAGCATCACGCAGCATCACACAGCATCACAAACCATCACAGACCATCACACAGCATCACAAACCATCACACAGCATCACACAACATCACACAGCATCATGCAGCATCACACAGCACAGCATCACACAGCATCACAAACCATCACACAGCATCACAAACCATCACACAACATCACACAGCATCACACAGCATCACACAACATCACACAACATCACACAGCATCACAAACCATCACACAGCATCACAAACCATCACACAACATCACACAGCATCACGCAGCATCACACAGCATCACAAACCATCACAGTCCATCACACAGCAACACAAACCATCACACAACATCACACAGCATCACGCAGCATCACACAGCATCACACAGCATCACACAACATCACGCAGCATCACACAGCATCACACAACATCACACAGATGACACAACATCACACAGCATCACACAGCATCACAACCATCACACAGCATCACAAACCATCACACAGCATCACAAACCATCACACAGCATCACAAACCATCACACAGCATCACACAGCATCACAAACCATCACACAGCATCACAAACCATCACAAACCATCACACAGCATCACAGACCATCACACAGCATCACAGACCATCACAAACCATCACACAGCATCACAAACCATCACACAGCATCACAAACCATCACACAGCATCACAAACCATCACACAGCATCACAAACCATCACACAGCATCACAAACCATCACACAGCATCATAAACCATCACACAGCATCACGCAGCATCACACAACATCACACAGCATCACGCAGCATCACAAACCATCACACAGCATCACAAACCATCACACAACATCACACAACATCACACAGCATCACACAGCATCACACAGCATCACACAGCATCACACAGCATCACAAACCATCACACAGCATCACAAACCATCACACAACATCACACAGCATCACGCAGCATCACAAACCATCACAGACCATCACACAGCATCACAAACCATCACACAGCATCACACAACATCACACAGCATCATGCAGCATCACACAGCATCACACAGCATCACAAACCATCACACAGCATCACAAACCATCACACAACATCACACAGCATCACGCAGCATCACAAACCATCACACAGCATCACAAACCATCACACAACATCACACATGCAGCATCACACAGCATCACACAGCATCACACAACATCACACAACATCACACAGCATCACAAACCATCACACAGCATCACAAACCATCACACAACATCACACAGCATCACGAAGCATCACACAGCATCACAAACCATCACAGTCCATCACACAGCATCACAAACCATCACACAACATCACACAGCATCACGCAGCATCACACAGCATCACACAGCATCACACAGCATCACACAACATCACGCAGCATCACACAGCATCACACAACATCACAAACCATCACACAGCATCACAAACCATCACAAACCATCACACAGCATCACAGACCATCACACAGCATCACAGACCATCACAAACCATCACACAGCATCACAAACCATCACACAGCATCACACAGAATTACAAACCATCACACAGCATCACAAAC
Source organism: Chrysogorgia sp. JL179-B06 (assembly GCA_035772405.1). NCBI lineage: Eukaryota > Metazoa > Cnidaria > Anthozoa > Scleralcyonacea > Chrysogorgiidae > Chrysogorgia > Chrysogorgia sp. JL179-B06. The sequence continues at coordinate 370,863 of JAYKKM010000522.1, forward strand.
CATCACACACCATCACACAGCATCACAAACCATCACACAGCATCACAAACCATCACAAACCATCACACAGCATCACAGACCATCACACAGCATCACAGACCATCACAAACCATCACACAGCATCACAAACCATCACACAGCATCACAAACCATCACACAGCATCACAAACCATCACACAGCATCACAAACCATCACACAGCATCACAAACCATCACACAGCATCACAAACCATCACAAACCATCACACAGCATCACAAACCATCACACAGCATCACAAACCATCACACCGCATCACAAACCATCACACAGCATCACAAACCATCACAAACCATCACACAGCATCACAAACCATCACACAGCATCACAAACCATCACACAGCATCACAAACCATCACAAACCATCACACAGCATCACAAACCATCACACACCATCACACACCATCACAGACCATCACAAACCATCACACAGCATCACACAACATCACACAGCATCACGCAGCATCACGCAGCATCACACAGCATCACAGACCATCACACAGCATCACAAACCATCACACAGCATCACAAACCATCACACAGCATCACAAACCATCACACACCATCATGCACAGCATCACAAACCATCACACAGCATCACACAGCATCACAAACCATCACAAACCATCACACAGCATCACACAGCATCACACAACAGCATCACACAGCATCACAAACCATCACACAGCATCACAAACCATCACACAGCATCACAGACCATCACAAACCATCACACAGCATCACAAACCATCACACAGCATCACAAACCATCACACAGCATCACACAGCATCACAAACCATCACACAGCATCACAAACCATCACACACCATCACACAGCATCACACACCATCACACAGCATCACACAACAGCATCACACAGCATCACAAACCATCACACAGCATCACAAACCATCACCTACACAGCATCACACACCATCACAAACCATCACACAGCATCACAAACCATCACACAGCATCACAAACCATCACACAGCATCACAAACCATCACAAACCATCACACAGCATCACAAACCATCACACATCATCACAGACCATCACAAACCATCACACAGCATCAAACCATCACACAGCATCACAAACCATCACACAGCATCACAAACCATCACACAGCATCACAAACCATCACACAACATCACACAGCATCACGCAGCATCACACAGCATCACAAACCATCACAGTCCATCACACAGCATCACAAACCATCACACAACATCACACAGCATCACGCAGCATCACACAGCATCACAAACCATCACACAGCATCACAAACCATCACCTACACAGCATCACACACCATCACAAACCATCACACAGCATCACAAACCATCACACAGCATCACAAACCATCACACAGCATCACAAACCATCACAAACCATCACACAGCATCACAAACCATCACACATCATCACAGACCATCACAAACCATCACACAGCATCAAACCATCACACAGCATCACAAACCATCACACAGCATCACAAACCATCACACAGCATCACAAACCATCACACAACATCACACAGCATCACGCAGCATCACACAGCATCACAAACCATCACAGTCCATCACACAGCATCACAAACCATCACACAACATCACACAGCATCACGCAGCATCACACAGCATCACACAGCATCACACAACATCACGCAGCATCACACAGCATCACACAACATCACACAGATGACACAACATCACACAGCATCACACAGCATCACAACCATCACACAGCATCACAAACCATCACACAGCATCACACAGCATCACAAACCATCACACAGCATCACAAACCATCACACAGCATCACAAACCATCACACAGCATCACAAACCATCACACAGCATCACAAACCATCACACAGCATCACACAGAATTACAAACCATCACACAGCATCACAAACCATCACACACCATCACACAGCATCACAAACCATCACACAGCATCACAAACCATCACACAGCATCACAAACCATCACAAACCATCACACAGCATCACAGACCATCACACAGCATCACAGACCATCACAAACCATCACACAGCATCACAAACCATCACACAGCATCACAAACCATCACACAGCATCACAACCATCACACAGCATCACAAACCATCACACAGCATCACAAACCATCACACAGCATCACAAACCATCACAAACCATCACATCACACAGCATCACAAACCATCACACAGCATCACAAACCATCACACAGCATCACAAACCATCACACAGCATCACAAACCATCACAAACCATCACACAGCATCACAAACCATCACACAGCATCACAAACCATCACACAGCATCACAAACCATCACAAACCATCACACAGCATCACAAACCATCACACACCATCACACACCATCACAGACCATCACAAACCATCACACAGCATCACACAACATCACACAGCATCACGCAGCATCACGCAGCATCACACAGCATCACAGACCATCACACAGCATCACAAACCATCACACAGCATCACAAACCATCACACAGCATCACAAACCATCACACACCATCATGCACAGCATCACAAACCATCACACAGCATCACAAACCATCACAAACCATCACACAGCATCACACAGCATCACACAACAGCATCACACAGCATCACAAACCATCACACAGCATCACAAACCATCACACAGCATCACAGACCATCACAAACCATCACACAGCATCACAAACACATCACACAGCATCACAAACCATCACACAGCATCACACAGCATCACAAACATCACACAGCATCACAAACCATCACACACCATCACACAGCATCACACACCATCACACAGCATCACACAACAGCATCACACAGCATCACAAACCATCACACAGCATCACAAAACCATCACCTACACAGCATCACACACCATCACAAAACCATCACACAGCATCACAAACCATCACACAGCATCACAAACCATCACACAGCATCACAAACCATCACAAACCATCATACAGCATCACAAACCATCACACATCATCACAGACCATCACAAACCATCACACAGCATCAAAACCATCACACAGCATCACAAACCATCACACAGCATCACAAACCATCACACAGCATCACACAGCATCACAAACCATCACAAACGGAACCATCACACAGCATCACAAACCATCACACAGCATCACAGACCATCACACAGCATCGCATGCACAAACCATCACACAGCATCACAAACCATCACACACTGTGTGCTGCCTCTCAACGTCATACAAAGTTTTGACATAAAGGAAACCCACATTGGAAAAATCTGCAAACATATATTTATATTAATTAAAATCTATAGCTTCTACTACAGTACATGTGTGCTGAAGAACACCAATGTATGGTCGCTCTCATTATATTGATGACATTGCAATGATGCACAGATCATGTTCTTCATTTGCTAACTTTATACAAGTGGTACTAAAGGTAGATGTTGTCACAACCGATTTCCTTTACCTGCAGTACTGGATAACTGATAATGAGATCTTGCAATATGATCCGTAGTCACTCACTGCTACTTTCACATTGTTGTAACAAAATCTTTTAATTAAATCCCAAATGTCCTGAGTTGTTATGTGTCTCACCTATTCCGCTTTCTATCTGATTTGATCATTGTTTAGACCATAGCCATAAAATACTTTTCATTAGCCAGTAATTTTATATGTAGTAGATAAAATAAGCGCGGCAGATCTGTATATGGGCGTTCCCATACAGATCTGACGCGAGTATTTTATCGTACTTGTGAAATGAACCAATGAACGATGCTATAGGCTTAATTAGTATTCATAACTTTGTTAAAGATCGTCCTAATTATTGAGCTTTACAAAGCTATACATGTGACCAAAATACCACGCTGTGATTGTGGCTTATTAATTATTCATGAATTTCACAACATATACACATATAAAGTAGAGTGTTTTATTGATTTTTCCACAACTAATAAAAGCGATAATTTCACATGTGTGATTATTTATGGTAATCGCACGTGTGACGATTATCGCTGATACAGCACTATAGTTTAACTCTTTCCTGTCCGTCCCAGTCAAAAGGGGTCATAGAAGACCCACGAAGTCGTCAATCAACTCGTACTGACTGACCAGGATATCTCACTCGTTCGCTGCGCTCACTCGTTCGATATCCTGGTCAACATTCGAAATAAATTTCATATTTCCGCACATCCATGTATTATTCAATCTATATCTTATATTTACGGTAAATCTCTTTCTACACTCTACTTTGATAACCAATGGTATAATTACGTCTCATAAAAAATAGGTACGCGATTGCGTATATGTGTCTACTGGCTTGATCACCGTGGGGTGAAGTAGTTAACAGAATGAAAAGTTAAAGAGAACATGCATTGACATTATATTATATCATTTATATTACGATGCTATAATTTAACAGAATGATACACTATAAAGATTGCATGTTGAGATGGTTTGCAATAATAGGTCCAGCTAGAAGTAGGTGGTTGCTGTTGCAATGGATGAAGTTTGTTGGATGTTTATAACTAAAAACACAAAACTAAATAGAAATTAATGCGTATCCGCAATAACTCCTCCGCCCGCCTAGTGTTCTATCCCTAGATTTTCATCCTTACCACTGCGGGATTATCTCGGCCAATATTTAGCCGCAAGTTCAATCGGCCGGAATGATTTTGAGGTTACAATGAATAAAAATAAATGTCAGACACCATGTTGTCAATACGTCATACCATAGACACAATCACTCATGATCTAATCACATGATACACCCACATATACAAAACCGGTCCAACGTAACACTCACAATAATATTTTCTGATTTTGAAAAAATACTTTCGGATTTCGAAAAAATATTTTCGGATTTCGAAAAACTATTTTCGGATTTTGAAAAATATTTTCCGATTTGAAAAAAGTTTTGCGTATTTGAAAAAGTTTGGCGGATTTCAAAAATATATTTTCCGATTTAAAACTTTTATTGAGATTTAAAAATATTTGTGTCTGTTCCTTCTCGGCTTCCGTAGCAATTTGACAAGAACCCAATTTTACAACCGAAATGGCTGGAAGAACTATTCATAATTATAGTGATGCTTTGAAGCTGCAGAATGGTCTTAACCTATTACATCGTTCGAGTATTGAGTCCCAATTGAATTTTAATGTTCCCAAATGCGAGAGTCTCACCATAACAAGGAAGAAAAATTATGTAGAGCAAGGCTATAAATTAGGCATACATCCTTTGAAAAGCTCGTCTTGTCAAAAAGACCTTGGTTTGGTGGTAAACAGTTCATTGTCATGGAAGGCTGGAAGCAACATAGTCCTAAAGCTATTAGCAAACTTAGCCAATTCAATGTTAAGTCTCCTTAAAGGCTTAAACGATCCTCCAGTAAATATTTTACTATTTCAGCGAGGAGACTTCTATATTTGGCATTGGTTATGCAAGCGAAACATGGTCCGAGGCTAGCAATCTATAGATTTGATAAGAGCTACGAAATACATTCTCGGTCGTTTAAATGATTATTTGCTTTACAGAGAACGTCTGATTAAGTCCAATATTCTTCCAGTTTGTTATTGGCATGAGATAAAGACTTATTATTTTTACATGGTTGTATCAATAGATAATACAATATCTGTCTTAAACAGTACGTACGTCCGTCGCATTTCGTGTGAGCTTAACTTTTCAGTAGAACCAAACACTTTGAATCGAGTTATTTTATCAGGACTTGTAGATTATGGAACAATCTACCTAATTTTATTAAGTACACCGAATCGTCTGCTATTTTTAAGACTTAAAAGCCAGATATTTTACTGCCTTGCGACATACTTTTAATGCTGACATTTTTGGCTCATGGTGTTCTATTTGTCTATGAAATATAATTCTGTGAGAGATCTGGCAGCAGTACATTTTAGAATCTATTGTTCAAATTGTAATGTAAATATTGCCCTCGGGAGGATGCCTTGATTAGGGTTTTACCTACAACAATCATGGGGGTAAATCGATACTCAAGCCACAGACGGCCGCGAATTTATATTGGTGGAAATTATAATTTATGTGTCTAGCTGATAAATAGCAATGACGTATTGTGCGGTCTGGGAGAACAAATTGAATTGAAGGACCAGATAGTACGCAGCGATCGGAACGAGATATCTGATTGGCTGCTGGAAGTGTGAAAGTCGAGAAGGTCGAGAAGATGCTGGCGTTGTGATTGGTTAAAGTTAAGCTGTGCACGTTTATGTCCTGTTGTTTTTAGCTCACAAATATGACTTGGCTTCACGGCTCACGCCTTCGGCCTTCACTTGTCACACACTAGTCACTAGTGTCTGTTGCGAACTTGCGTTTAGTCTTTTGTTTGGGTTTGAAACTTTGAGTACTAGTGTCTGTTGCGTTTACTCTTTTATTTGGGGAAAGTGGAAAAGTATTTCGAGACGTCTTCGCGGTTCATGCCCAAATTGCTCCCAAGAGTTTTCTACTCGATGGAAACCCGTCAATTGTTCCATTATTGTTTCAATATCGGCGGCACGCGAGACGAAAGGTCGCGACTGAATCAGCCAGGTGCAGTCATGGTTTGTGAAACAGCAAATGAGAGGTGTGATTATTCAGCGGAACTGCGGACCGCGAAACTTGCGGAACGGGGACCTATAATAAATGTATTTCTTATAGTTCATAAACATTTTTTTCTTGAATTATTTAACTAGTTAAGCTGTCCCAGCTGTCACTTTCGGTCGGATTAAATTTTCTTCGGAATTCGGATCCAGTTTACTTCCGCGGCGCAGTACAATTGTACAATTTAGGTATGCAGTTAACATTCGTAAGCGTAGCATATAACGATAATACAGTTTATCAATTTCATGGATGTTTTTTTCACGGATGTTCTCGTTGTTTTGAAAAATATGAAATGAATACTTTGGTGAATGAAAAATTTGGAACATTATACTCGAAAACTCAGCGTTTTACAAATGAATTGTTAAATGCAGGATATAAAGTTGTTGAAAAATGGGAATGTGATTTTTTAAATGAAAACAAATATAGTTGTAGTGATATTATTGAATTGAAACAAAAAATTTTTGGATATACAATATTAACTCCCCGTGATGGGTTATATGGGGGGCGAACTTCTTCTATATGTTTATTTAGAGAGATAAAACAAAATGAACAAATTTATTATGTAGACTTTACATCGCTATATCCCTTTGTTCAAAAAGAATTTGTTTTCCCGGTTGGACACCCTAAAATTTTCGTTAATGAAGAGTGTGAGAATATAAATATAAAGGATATTTTCGGTTTGATTAAATGCCGTAACGTAGCTAGCCAATAGTTATCCGATGGCGAATAAATATTCGCCATCGGATAAAAGGCTACGTTTACATTGTATCGGATAGGTTTATGCTTCGTTCCAAAATGCTTTCGGTGCAAATGTAAACAGTTTCCGTCTGCAGCAGGCCGAAGGATATCGAGACAAATCTCTTGATTACGCTTAGGAACGATCAGAATATGCTAGAACAGCTAGAAAACCATAGCGTTCGCCATAAAACTGTCTTCGATAAACTTGCCAAAGGTATATGGTGGATTGTAGCTTCAACAGAAAGGTGAAAGTCAAGCATCTGAGGAGCAATATCGAACTTACAAAGATTATACAAAGACAAAATAGCTAGATTATATGGGTCGCCAAACCTTGGCCACGCAAGTGTGAACGGGTCACACTTGGCCCAGGCCAGGTGAACGTGGCTTTAGAAAGCACAATTATACTACGCGGCGGAAGTAAACTGGACCCGACCGGAATTGACAGAAAACTGAATCCGACGGTCCGACCATATGAACTTACCGTACGTATTCCATATATGGAAGGTTCCATATGAAGAGAACGTTACTGAGCGCATGCGTCTAACAGTCCATTTTTACCCCACATGCTCAGTCTCTCTTATAGAGTCTACTCACTAAGGACTCCAAGTAAGGGAGTCGGGTTCGAGGCGGAGTTAGGGTATGAAAACTCGTTAGGCAGGAGATTAGGATCTTTGTTGTTTTGGGGTCGGCTACAATCCAATAATTTACAGCTTCTAAATTAGGAGGTTGGTACGAGGGCAATGTATTTACTCATCAGGGCAACGTATATGCTCGTTAGGGCAATGTGTGTGCTCTTCATATGGAACCTACCACCTTCCATATATGGAATACGTACGGTAAGTCCCTATCATCCGACCGAAAGTGACATGCACTGTGACAGCTTAACTAGTTAAACTAGGACTAGGAGTTCTTATCAGAAGTGAAATGCTACCTCGCGACTTACACAGGAGCAGTGGATACGAGGTTGCCTGTAGAAGTGTTCAGGATTAGGCCAGCAGAATGTAGGCTGCGTCGCATCCGGCCTTTTGAAACACGATATAGTCCTGTTTCAAACGGCCGGATGCGACGCAGGCTAGCAGAATGATGCTAGAAATGTTTAAAATAACATACGGTAATCATATGGCGCGTTTATAATGTCACAATTCAATGTGACCATTTGAACGCCATAGTCCATACATCTAATTCGAACAACATTTACTTGAAACGAGCAAGCCTCGCGACTATAAATTTTCCATTCAAGCGACACGTTTTCCAAATCGAACTTCATGCCGTTTGTAATATTTGCGGCTGACTTATCCAGCGGTCATATTTCAAATCGAACTATAAACGAACGGTGCGGGATCACCGTAGACGCTGTATTTTCATAATTCGTTACAGCATAATTTTATGTTTATAAACCAATCTTCATTTACCATTTACTGGTCCACATGCGTCGAACCATAGTCGAACGCATTTACATAATCCTTGATAGTAAAGTACTGAAGCCGTCGACGATATAAATAAGAACGAAGTGGCTATTCGTACTGGAGTTGTACGGGGACTTTTATTTGATATTCGTACTGGAGTCGAAATATTTTCCCCAATTTTCTAATAAGTAACTTGTTTCAAATGATTTTCATTACTCTACCTAAGCCACTTTAGAGAATCTAGAGATTGCGCAATTGCCGACACATAGCTCGGCAAAAAGACTGGGCACGAGTGAACGCAAAGGGGAGGCAGCAATTATTCAAGAAAAAATGTTTATGAACTATAAGAAATAAATTTCTTATATCCAGCAAATGAGAAAGTTTTTTCTGTGACAAGTGACAACAAGCATACCTGAATTTCGTTTTGACGCAATGTATGACCGCAAGCGTTCAAAACAGAATACCAAAGTGGACATTGCAAGCTAACTTCGTGTCTTCGTGCAAAAAGAGGCTGTTGCTAAAGGCAGTGAGTTCTTCAAGAGAAGTTCCCTTCAGAATGGTATCTGGGCAAGCGCCTCGGCCCTGAAATTCTGAACTTATTTTCCTTCGCAGAACATCGGGGACATGACAAGATAGTTCAAAATGTTGGAAAATATTCACTGCCGTAGCCCAATTTTTCAACGCAATATAGTCTAAACAAATTGTGTGTTGTTTGGTCAAACGATTGCTTGACAGCATATATGTTGACAGTTACGGAGCAATTATAGAATAATAATAATTATATAATTCCACTTTTGAAACAACATTTAAAGGCAGAAATACAAACCAGGATGGTCTAAAATGTCTTTAAATTTAATGTCGAAGGTTTATATTGTGTGTAGTTCTTGATTGTTATCAAATTAAATGGAGTTTTAAAATAGAACGAAGAGGATACGATATAATAACACGCACCTGCACCTGGCTTCCTGATTTGCCTTCTTCAAATTTATATTCATTAAATTGTTTTTATTTTATTTTGTTTTACTTCGCCTTGATTATGAAGTTTACATTTAAAAAGATCCTATATATTAATCCTTATATACAAGGCTTGTAAAACCGCAACAGCAATCGCCAATTACTGCGGTTCCATATTACAACAATAATACAACATAATTACTACAACAACGTTAATTATATCACGATTGAGTAAATCTATGGTCTAATGTAAATAAACACAGCTGCATAGCCATCTTACATGTAACATGGCTAGTAAAGAAACTCAAAACAAATCTCTGAATAAGAAAGGCCCAAAACCAAAAGCAATTTGTAAAGACGATTTTTGTCGTATAATATGTAATTACATTAATTTCAAAATCAAATGCGGGAGTTCCAAGTGTTCGACGGAGAACCTGTTTAAACAGTCGGAAAGCAAGGAAGCCAAAGGATCAATTCTCGCAAACGATTGCAATTTGCAAACGACTTGGTTTGGATGTATCTAAATCTGATTACCTTTCGATAGAGTTTGCCGTACTTGGAAAGACGCACTTGGAAAACCGTCAATCCAACACTCAGCTGTGTGCAGTTGAGAAAACGCAGAGGACGCGGAAAGCAATCCATCACACTATGTAGTAATATATTTAAAATGTTGCATGCTATTATTTACGCGACTATTTACGCGGATTCAAAGTTTTCCAGCTTACCAAATCCAATAATTTGTTTGAGAACAACAGGAAACGCGGGATTGTTTAACACAATGGCGTGTTATGAATCCCCCCATCGGCTCAGATGTAAACTTTCTGTTTTTATATACATTCTCGGTAAAAACTTGGTAGGTAAAAACTCACTTTTACTTTTAATATTCTACGAGGCGTTCACGCGAAAATTAAGGGCCCAGTCTTGTGCGCTGTTGTGATGTGTGACAAATTAAGTGCTCAGTTTCCCAAAAAATATATCGCGCATCAGATGTATATTTTATTCAAAGAACATGTCAAATAAACGTCAAAGTTTTCCGTAAAACATACACCTTTTAAATTAATCAAAAAACATCCGCGAAAGTAAAATCGCACGCTAAACGAGTAATGTCAAGTACATATCTTTGTTTATATTCAGCACAAATAAATGGCAGTAAATTCAACAACATTTATACGCAGCCTTGAGGTCGATCTAAGACATTTGCGCGCATTGTTATAGTGCGATTGTTGCAAGTTCCTCTAGAGAACAGTCTTCAGGTTTCTGAATTGGAGGTATTTCGTGTTGCAAGTAGTTAACGTGGGCCTTCTGACTTATCTGACAGACCTGTTCTTCACCTGGCGGTATAATAAGGCATATTGTCGATGCACTGTGTGTTTATACTCACTGCCACTGGACGAGTTTTCTCGGCGTCGTTTCTTCTTGTGGGGTGCAGATTTGCCTTTCCTTCTCATATTTTTTTGATGCTTTCTCTTTCTCCTACGTTTTCGTTTTCTTTCAGGCGACGAATCAGAAGTTGCAGAACTGCTTTCATCAGAACTTGAATCACTGACATCAGAACTCGACGCGGCGTTCTATTCTTCTTTCGACTATTTCGCACGGGCTAGACCACTGATTGACAGTAACAACTTTCGAATTATTTGCTGTAGAAGCGTTGTAGTTAATAGGATGTACAACCGAAACTTCGTTTAACTGATCCATTCCCATGGATTTTCTTTACTTTGCAACAATGAGTAAAACATGTCTCTGTCGTCTTCTGAATGGGATGGAATTTTGTTGTCGCATGCCAATCTGAGTGTTGCTATATCTCTCTGGAGTTCCAGTTTACCAGCCGCCGTTCTTGGTGAGTATTTATCTCCAAATGCTTTAAGCAAACGCGGGGTCACTGCAGTTGAAAACGCTGATATACTCTTCGACTGGAATGCATCCAAGTTCTTCTTCTCCATGGTTACATTGTCAATTTCGCGACTGATGGCTTTGAGTTCTTTTTTTCTCTTTTTTATCTCCTCAAAATGTTCTTTGTGTTTATTCTTCTGGCCACATAGGTAATAAGACGTGCATGGAGGAGCATGACATGAACCATTATCTCGGTTTCCTTCACACCTATGACCCCGAATGTGACAGTTACTGCAAATAGTGTTATAATTGTTCAGCCACATCAAGTTCAAGTACATCCGAACCATTCGATATTGCGTTTCTGAAAGCTTCGACCAAATGCAAATTCTCCGAAGGTTCAATGTTTATAAAAGTACCTAACTGAACATCTTTATAAGAGATCCTTATTTGCCCGTCGTCTAAGCTTCGCAGAACTGGAATCGCTTTCTTTACTCGATCAAGTAGTTCTTTGTATTCCGCGATGGGCTCTTCTACGAAAAAACTTGCAAATCTCTCTTCGAAATATTGCACTAAGACCTGACATAACGACAACACGGTATTCCGCAGGTTACCAAAGCGTTTGCAAGTTGCTCGATGAAATTGCCAATCAAAATTGCAATATGCGTCACAATATTGCAAGGTCGCACGCTGATCATCCTAAATCGATTAGTTCCCAAGGGAACATCCGGTTTGAAAAATAATGTGTTTATTGCTTTGCCGACAGCCGTGTCATTACCGCTCACTTGAAACACTTCATTGTAGCTGTTACTTTTTAAGCCGTGTTATTTTAAAGGAATAGGGACCGCGGAACAATTTTTGGATTGGGGGGGCTAGCCCGCTATAATTAACAATCGATCCTGCGGATTCCTTGACAACGGATTCCTTGACAACAGGCAACCATGCGCTAATTTTATTTTCATAACCTCGACGTCCATCTGGCCGACGGAGCATCAGTCATTATGGTGAGTAGAAGTCTCTAACTTGCTTCTGTGCATTACCATGAATTCGTTAATCTTGTATAAGTCCATCAACCAGACTGGAATTACTTCATCCCGGTGTAGTGGTGATCAAGATCCACTTATTCCACTTTTAGTTTCTTTAGAATTAATTTACTGCGCTCGTCTGGACACAGGCTTCCAAGCTTGCGACACATTTATTATTATTGTGGAGTCGATACGTGGGCTTCGTGAGCGGCAGTCTCCTGCCTTCCCTATTTTATAGTGAGGAACAACATGGCCAGATACCGAACTCGCTGTCAATGCCTCAATTGCGCCAGATTTCACACCAAATTACACAGAAAGGACAACTACGACTTCATAAGAAATAAAGTGAACTTTATTTCTTAATTTATGGCAATGTTCTAGCATTTTAATGAAATCGAATGATTCCCGTTGCAAACCCATTAAAATAGATCGTACATAAAGTACTCAAATATCATAATAAAAGTGCCCCAGATTTCACACTAAAATTACACAGATTTAACGAAGTCGAATGATTTCCCGTTGCAAGTCCATTAAAATAGATCGTAAATAAAGAGTCAATAATAATAAATGTGTCGCAAGCTTGGGAAGCCTGTGGTCTGAAGATTAAAATTTGCGCTCAGTCCAAAATAGGTACACGCTCTACATAAAATATGTTTTTATATTGTTACGTTTTGTAACTTTGCTATATGATTGCTATACAATTACCCCCGAAGCGAACTGCGAACCATTTTTGATGGCTAAAATGGAAGAAGACTGTCCTCGCGATCGTCCCTGCGTCTCCACAAGCTCTCCATTTGGATCGCGACGCCTGGTCTTATGGAATATTCATCATGTGTGCCCTTTAGATGTTCAGTACAGAGAGATTTTAATGGACAAGCAAGTTTTGCAAGATTCAGATGCTGGGACGATTAACTATGGACGGGTCTAGTTCGAATAATTTGTATTTTGTCTTGGTCTCGAATATTATGACGCGCATAATGCTTTCGAGACACTGAAATTACCCGCACATTCTAATGCTCGGGAATGATTCGTTTCTGGCTATCCTAAGTAAGACCAGTATGAGTTGTTATTAAAATATTTGAGAGAAATGTTATCTTGTTACAATCAATAATTTCCCCTGATTTACGACGTTGCCAAGATAGACTTTATATACTCGTTAGGAAAAACAACATACGTGTTTACGATTTTTCCCCAATATTTAAAAAGATTTGAGAGATTTCACCGTTTTTGGGTTCCATAAAAGATCTTGATATGTACAATTTATATAACCAAGTTTTACTGACATAATGTGCTTCTAGGATAACGGCTGTGGCTTGAAAAAAAGAGAAACCGCAATAACGTTTCTGTTGTTGAAACACCAGAATTACTGATAGTAAGCTTTATTTAATCAGGAAACCCTATCAGATAAATCTGTTCTCCCTAGAGAACCTGAAAAAACGAATGATGACGCAGAGACCATCACGAGAAAATTTGACCGAAAAATTCCAGTACTATTTTATAGTAAGGTAAATTAGGTAATCTGTAATCCCCTTTCAAAAAAATTGCTTTTAAAAAAAAACCGTTCTGTTTCTGGCCGGAAGTTTGGCAAAATCGAAGAGTTCTTTTTATAAATTGCGACAATTATGGGTGGCGAAGGCGTCATTGGTTCTGTTTACTTTGTATTGCGTGCGGGGTATTGTTTTAGCACTTATCGGGGGTTAATGGCTAAGTTGCCTTTTTATATTGCATTATATTGCAGTATGATTTGTTTGAGCTATAGCCCTCTTGGTAGGGCTGCCTCTCAGTAAAACCATTATGTAAGATTAATTTGTTTTCGTTTATATGAGAGGAGGAAAGCTGAAAAATTTCCGCGCTCCGGAAGGAGACTTAGCCCTCTCCCTAATTTAGTTGAAACCTCTCAAGATAGATTTTAGCTGTGGGGTGCTGACGTGATATAAAAATAATGCATCATGCATGTGCACGAGTCACAATTTCATAACAAGAAGTCTTGTTTCTCCGAAGATGGAAGTATAAGCTTCGAAAAATTCATTTAGATCACTTGGCAGATGTTTTCGAATCAAATGGTTTTGCATCCGCACTGCACACTTTACCTTCTTGTTCTTCGATCATTCTCCTGATGAAAATATAGGATTGAAGGTGGCTAACACACTACAGTATCTTTTCAGTCAGTATAGGTAAGCTCTTTTCTGCTTTTTGACTGCAGTAATCTACGCATTTGCTGATGATTTAAACGCCAGCGTTGAAGTGATGGATTGTTCGGAAGCTGATTTACGCGCGGCCGACCGTTTGGCTGAAAAATAACGGCATTGACAAAAGCCAGTGCTAATTTTATAAAGCATGAAAAGTTTTTTAGATCGAATTATATCATCAATTGGCAGCCAACCTAATTTAGTGAATAATTTTACCGAATTATCAAAAAAGTTGGAGTGGAATTAGCTTTCTGTCCATTTTGGATAAAGAGCATGATTTGATGATTGCTCTTGTCATATATGATATCCTATATTATTCCTATATTCAAATGATGCATTTTCCAACCGGAAAGAGGTGGTCAGAATTTCAGAAGAGACGGCTCAACGAGATGAATCGATGATTGGCTTGGCACTCAGGGCATTTTTTAAGGAATTATGTAAGGGGGCCTTTTCCCTATGCAATTTAGTGTACAGTGCTGTACACTAAGACCATTTCTTTTATTTAAACACCATAAAACAAAGCTAAATAACAGGCAAAAATATACAGACAACAGTAATATGGGATGACTCTTGTCCAGGCCACTTTGTTATTGTGCGGCGCGACGGTTTACTATTATGGAAAGCAATAAAAATTTAACATTTAAAAGATATGATGGCGGTTGATTGCATTGGGCCTGTTTATAAGGCGCTAGGGTTACCCTAGGAATAGAGTTACCCTAGGAATAGAGTTACTCTAGTGTTGTTATTTTTCTACGTTGCGTTTATAAGCAAACTGGTTACCCTACTAGTAGGGTCAAACCCTATCACTATAGGGATATGGTTTTGCCTTATAAACAATCGATAGGGGTCACGTTTTTAGGTATGAGTCCTCTTGATGCACTCGCAAGCCTCGCATATGTCAATGTCTGTCAAAAATCATGGCGATATCCAAACTACTCCGTTGTGCTTGCCGTTGTTTTCGGTTTTCACGATCACAATGCAAGCATAAGGAAAAGGAAACTTTTCATCCTTGCGCTTATGCTTGCGTCAGTGCTTGCGTCAGTGCTTGCGTCAGTGCTTGCGTCAGTGCTTGCGTCAGTGCTTGCGTCAGTGCTTGCGTCAGTGCTTGCGTCAGTGCTTGCGTCAGTGCTTGCGTCAGTGCTTGCGTCAGTGCTTGCGTCAGTGCTTGAGTCAGTGCTTGAGTCAGTGCTTGCGTCAGTGCTTGCGTCAGTGCTTGCGTCAGTGCTTGCGTCAGTGCTTGCGTCAGTGCTTGCGTCAGTGCTTGCGTCAGTGCTTGCGTCAGTGCTTGCGTCAGTGCTTGCGTCAGTACTTGCGTCAGTACTTGCGTCAGTACTTGCGTCAGTACTTGCGTCAGTACTTGCGTCAGTACTTGCGTCAGTACTTGCGTCAGTACTTGCGTCAGTACTTGTGTCAGTGCTTGCGCTTGCGTCGAGCCTGTTTTCACTGTGAAATAAGGACTCTTGTGCTTACGCATATTTGAACTGCTGTTGTTTTCTTTGATCTAGGAAAAAATCACATCTGAGGGAATTGTTGTAACAAACCGTGTTTTTGTGGGAGGAATACCAAACTGGGTGAGGATTGTGTATTTAATAAGCTGATGTTAATAACTATGGGAAGTTTTTGAGCATGAGCAGCACGTGGTTACTAATAGGGGCCCTCTCCAACAATTTACCTCGTTACGGCGTGCGGTGACTAGAGTTGTTAGGCAAGCGACAGATAAGGGCTCAGTTTTATCACGAAAATCTTTGCTCGAGTATTTACAAAGAAAAAGATTTGGGTCCATATCTTTAATTGCTTAGCTGTCACACCCTTTTCCGCGAACACGACATTTTTAAAGACGCGAAACTGTAGGACGCGCCAATAGTTATTTCTCCAAACAGGTAAGTGCTAAGGGACTGAAATTTTATATGTGGTACATGCAATACCAGAGCTGTGCAATGACGACTTATTTTACAGATATGTCAATGCCTTCATATATTTTAGCCTTTCCCAAAAATGAGGAAGAAAAATGTCCAATTATACATCTCTTCCAAAGGCCCTATAGATATTTTTTGTGGTAGTCTAACAACATATCAATTCGTCATTGCACAGATAATACCTGTGGTCCTGTATGAACTCACAGTGAAAATTTCATGCATATATAGGTAAACTAGGAGTTCTTATCAGAAGTGAAATGCTGCCTCGGAACATACACAGGAGCAGATGGTATAGTAGAAGGGTATTCTCGTTCGTTTGTTTGATTTGAAATATGACCGCTTGACAGCCAGATAAGTCGTTCAATTCAGAAATATTACAAACGTGAAGTTCGAATTGGCAAAAGTGTCGCTTGAATGGAAAATGTATAACTTCGCGAGGCTTGCTCTTTCGCGTAAATGTGTTCTTCGAATTAGATGTATGGCGTTTAAATGGTCACATTCAATTTTGACATCTTGGTTGTTTCTGTAAGTACCGGAGCACAGTATACGTCATCAAAACAATCATTTCTTAATTTGTTAATACAGAGCCCAATAAATTAAATATCCAATATAATTAAAGGTAAAATTCATGTTTGGCAAGCGACTTTGTACCAATTGAAGGCTTCGCATAAAATTAATTACATTATAGAGAACATTGTCTTTATTCAACATCATTGAAGTCCACAGGTCCATACTTTCATACAGTACCTCACTCATTGAAGTTCACAGGTCCACAGTCCACACTTTCATACAGTACCTCACTCATTGAAGTCCACAGGTCCACAGTCCACACTTTCATACAGTACCTCACTTATTGAAGTCATGCACAGTCCACACTTTCATACAGTACCTCACTCGTTGAAGTCCACAGGTCCACAGTCCACACTTTCATACAGTACCTCACTCATTGAAGTCCACAGGTCCACAGTCCACACTTTCAGACAGTACCTCACTCGTTGAAGTCCACAGGTCCACAGTCCACACTTTCATACAGTACCTCACTCGTTGAAGTCCACAGGTCCACAGTCCACACTTTCATACAGTACCTCACTCATTGAAGTCCACAGGTCCACAGTCCACACTTTCATACAGTACCTCACTTATTGAAGTCCACAGTCCACACTTTCATACAGAGTACCTCACTCATTGAAGTCCACAAGTCCACAGTCCACACTTTCATACAGTACCCTCACTCATTGAAGTCCACAGGTCCACAGTCCACACTTTCATACAGTACCTCCCTCATTGAAGTCCACAGGTCCACACTTGCATACAGTACCTCACTCATTGAAGTCCACAGGGTCCACAGTCCACACTTTCATACAGTACCTCACGCATTGAAGTTCACAGGTCCACACTTTCATACAGTACCTCACTCGTTGAAGTCCACAGGTCCACAGTCCACACTTTCATACAGTACTGTGGACCTGTGGACTTCAATAAGTGAGGTACTGTATGAAAGTGTGGACTGTGGACCTGTGGACTAGTTCAATAAGTGAGGTACTGTATGAAAGTGTGGACCTGTGAACTTCAATGAGTGAGGTACTGTATGAAAGTGTGGACTGTGGACTTCAATAAGTGAGGTACTGTATGAAAGTATGGACCTGTGGACTTCAATGATGGTTGAATAAAGACAATGTTTTCTATAATGTAATTAATTTTGTGCGAAGCCTTCAATTGGTACAAAGTCGCTTGCCAAACATGAATTTTACCTTTAATTATATTGGATATTTAATTTATTGGGCTCTGTATTAACAAATTAAGAAATGATTGTTTTGATGACGTATACTGTGCTCCGGTACTTACAGAAACAACCGACATCTTAAACGCGCCATAAAATACAACTAGAAGTTCAGTTGGCGAGTTCCGAATATTTGATTCGGATACTTTCCGCATCCGGCGATTAAACGAACATCTACGAGTTACGTCACAAAACGTCATAAAACTGTGACAAATATCTCGACATCTCGACAGAGGGCAATTTACACAAATCGAGATTTCGTTGACTATATATAGGTCCGCGAAGAGGTCTGGGCATGAGACACAGAACCCAAGTCAAGATTAGTGTGCTGCCTACGGCAGCAAATATCTTTGATAATATCACATGTCGTGGCCTTCAAATTCCAGAATTTGAGGAAGAACACAAGGTGGCTCGACAGTCTAAATCATGAGAAATTGCATTGTTTCGCATAAAATGTTTTGTAATGTAGATCTGAGCTTCATTGTGGTTCATGGCATAGCTCCAGTGGTGGTCTTGTTTACTGAAAAGTTTTATATCCTCGAAGTTTACCTAAGTGGAGAAATCGTGTTTCCAATAAATCCCGAAAACTAATTTGCATAAAATCTGCCGCTAATCATAAACACAATTTCTCTATAGATATACAAATGCTACAAGTGAAACGTTTCAATGATCAAGACCACCGCTAGAGCTATGCAATGAAACAAAAAAAAAGAAAGCAATTTCTCATGATTTAGACTATCGAGCCACCTAGCGAATCAGCCCCTATATGAAATGAAAATTAAGTTTGTCTTATTTAAATGCTCTCCTAAAATGATGAGGAATGGTAATTTAGAACGCACTTTTTCATATCTCACGTCGTTCTTGAGATATTTAGACTTGTATGATATACAAATGAAGTAGCCTAATGATGTTTCACTACATTTTTAGAAAATCACGAAATTAGAAATAGTAAATTAATTTGGCATCTATTCCGATGTAATAATGTTAGGTATCTCGAAGTGTCGTACTGTGCGAAGTTTCAAGTGATTTCATTGAATAATCTCAAAGATATACTTGATTTTCTAAAAATATAGAGACATCCTGACATCATAGGTTATCTCATTTGCATGCACAGCTTCATAGTTGTCGACTTTTCAATCTTCAGTTCTCTGCTGGGAATTTGCTCACGCGAAAGAAATAATAAGATTTAACGAGTTAAAATTCTTGTAATATAGATGAACGAAATACAACTTCAACTTGAATTCGAAGAACTTAATATGATGGTTAAAGATACCAGAATTGTTGAGGACATGAAGACAGGAAAGCCGAAAGGGTAAGAATTGTGTGCTGACAAGAGCGACTGTCGAACGTCCGCATTTGTGCATGTTTAAGGTCGGCACACACCAGGCGACATGTTGCGTGTACTACTCCTACATGTTACCTGTGTTGCAACATAGGCAACCCAAATGTGGATGCTTTGCGACGGGAGAGTGAAACGAAAACTCGCCCCACTCTTCGCGCGACGCGGTATGTAGACGTTGTAGTATAATATGGAAAGGTTGGCAACTAAATTCAACTTCACACACTAAACACTTCGACAAACACTCAAAATACCAAAAAAATACCAGGAGAACCATCAAGAAAATAACAACACATTAAACACTGATAATTTTACTACCTTATCACAAACTAGTTGGGTTATGAATACTTTGGACTGACAAGAAATGAGCAAATGTTTACAGGTTTTTGGCCGAAATTTTCTCAATGTCGATGCGGGATCCACCTAACACCGATCTGAGATGTCGTGATGCAATCTCATTGGACATCAGAAATAAACAAACTATCACGTCTTAGAGATAAAATACGAAGAGCAGGGGGGGGAAGCTATTGACATAAAGTCAAGAACCAAGACGAAGCAACGAAGACGTTTTTGTTTTGTCTGGTTCATGGCGGGAATAAACATAAATATAAACAATAGTTTGAATTTCTTATTGATTACACCCTGTTCAAGAGTGAAGAGAAGTTACAGATATGAAAAAACAGGTTTTTATGGCAGGCTTTTGGACGCGGAGCATGCAGCAAGACATTCGAAAATGTTTAAGCGTAAAAGATATTGTTTTCCCAGCAACCGTTTTTGAAAAGGTAAGGTATAAGTTATGAATATCTATTATTGAACATTTCTTTGCCAGGTATTTTTATTATATATATTTCAATGAGATTCGACAGGTTTTCATATAAACATATAGTATTTTTTTGAGAAGTTACAGGGTCACGGGGGATTTTGCCGTTCTAGTATATTATTTTTCTTGGGTGTTGTTGAATACGTAATTCTCGTTTCGTCTACTTCGCTTGGAGACGAAGATGTGATATATGTTTTAACTTTTAACCCAAAAACCCTTGATAAAAACATTTCGGTTTTATCGGAACAACGCGAGTAACTTGAAAACAATCAAAACCATTCAACCAGTGTATGGAATATTGAAATAGGACTAAAAAGAGAAATACAAACACATCCCAACAGCAATCTGATGCTCAGAATCAAAGCCACATTATTAAACATTTAAACGGAACTGCCAAAAGTCTGAAAAGATGAAAAACCTGTCGAATCTCATTGAAATATATATTAAAGCTGCAGATCGAACGAAAATACCTGGCAAAGAAATGTTCAATAATAGATATTCATAACTTATACCTTACCTTTTCAAAAACGGTTGCTGGGAAAACAATATCTTTTACGCTTAAACATTTTCGAATGTCTTGCTGCATGCTCCGCGTCCAAAAGCCTGCCATAAAAACCTGTTTTTTCATATCTGTAACTTCTCTTCACTCTTGAACAGGGTGTAATCAATAAGAAATTCAAACTATTGTTTATATTTATGTTTATTCCCGCCATGAACCAGACAAAACAAAAACGTCTTCGTTGCTTCGTCTTGGTTCTTGACTTTATGTCAATAGCTTCCCCCCCCTGCTCTTCGTATTTTATCTCTAAGACGTGATAGTTTGTTTATTTCTGATGTCCAATGAGATTGCATCACGACATCTCAGATCGGTGTTAGGTGGATCCCGCATCGACATTGAGAAAATTTCGGCCAAAAACCTGTAAACATTTGCTCATTTCTTGTCAGTCCAAAGTATTCATAACCCAACTAGTTTGTGATAAGGTAGTAAAATTATCAGTGTTTAATGTGTTGTTATTTTCTTGATGGTTCTCCTGGTATTTTTTTGGTATTTTGAGTGTTTGTCGAAGTGTTTAGTGTGTGAAGTTGAATTTAGTTGCCAACCTTTCCATATTATACTACAACGTCTACATACCGCGTCGCGCGAAGAGTGGGGCGAGTTTTCGTTTCACTCTCCTGTCGCTTGCAAAGCATCCACATTTGGGTTGCCTATGGTTGCAAGGGACAGAAATTTGTCTCCGCGACATGCTCCATGAATCAAACTGGTTTGATTTTGTGGAGCTTGTTGCAGCGACAATTTGCACGAATCTTTCGATGTCGTATCTGGCGACATGTCCCCGCGACAAAATATAAACCAACCAATGAGAAAGATTTATTTTTTACCATAATCCTTAAGTAGACGTGTTTTCAAAATGGCGGCCGAAGGTGAAAAGTTGTGTGATATCGATGAGCCATTTGAGTGGAGCAATATACCACTACAAAAATACTCCTTGACTTCTATAAGAAACAGCGGTGTTTATGGGATAAAAACCACAAAGATTACAGTAAAAAAAGCGTACAAGTCTGAAGGTCTTGGCTCCACTGTTGGCGATACTGCAAAAAAAGCAAAGCACCACATGCTTCGATATAGGCCGTACTCAGGAAATTTTACAAGGGGTTGTAAGCTCGGTTGGACTGACGCACGAGCTTGTACCGACTACATCCTATCGATCGAAGCTTGTCAAAATATTGACTTTCCGTTGGGTGTCTACTAAAATGACCCTGGTCAGCTGGTGAAATGGTTAATTAGTCCTACGTTAATAACGCACTCTCAATACACGTATCGCGATTCCCGCAAAACGCAAGATTTTACCGCACCTTCCCGCGCGAATGCGCGTGGTTCTCGCGGCATTTTTGGTAGGGATAATACTCGTATAAAAAATCCCGCGCGAACCACGCGCATTGATGCGAGAAGGTGCGGTCAAAAATGAAAACATGATGATATTTTAATACATTCATGTCTTTGGTGTTCTCTCGTTGATTACATTTATATAAACAAAACATTTAACATCAACATTAGATTTGTGAGTCTTAAATGTGGTAGTTTAAAATTAATTTAAACTGATATGTGCTAAAGTTAATGATTTAAAGGAGTCGCACCCCACCCCCCTCCCAAACAAACACACACACCCGTAGCTCCGGGTCTGGTTATTGGCATTTTGCTCAATAAGATTTTCTGCGTGTGCACCGAAATATGAGTAACACAACATTTCATGATTAAGCCTATGCTTTTTACTGTAGATATGGCTTTGTTACGTTTTTCGATACCACGGTGGCTGAAGAACTTATACAAAAGGTATTTGAGCTGGCTATATTTTGGCATTTGAATAGTCATGTAGAAAAAATAAGACAATTCTGGCAACGAACAATATCTATATAGATCAATGATTTTACCGTTATTTGATTATTGTAACATTGCTTGGCATGGAATTTCTCCCACCAATTCTGGAAAACTGGAGAGCCTATACAGCAACGGCTGGAAAAATTGTCTTACAATCTAAACATATCAATCTCGAAGAACTGGGGTGGACATTGTTATCGAACAGACGTAATTACGATCAGTGTATTTCTATATACAATTGCCTCCATTACTCTGAACCACAAATTTTATGTGATAAAATTGCGTTGCGTAACCATTTATTATTATTTTTTAATAAAATCTTGATTTGCAATATACACAGGTTGTAAATTGAAAAACTCAAGTTTACATCAATAGTGATAATTAAGAGTTTTCTATCTCAATATAGGACAATACAATATATAATTATATAAGTCGATTATGCTAATTAAAGTAAAATGTTAAAATGTTAAAATTTGTAGACAATATTTATGTTCAGTGAAAAGCTGCGCTAAACTAATGCGTCCCACTTTCGTACGCAGTATGGTAAGAAACTGTCTTGAAACCGTTTAGTGCGACATTTAAATATCGGAAATTTGCGAGATTTTCTTAGATTGTATTGAGACTGGACTGGATCAGGCATCAAGGCGTTTAAGTTACTTGAAGCATGTAAAACTTTTGAATAAAATGATTTACAAAGTGTTTCTCTTCTATCAAAGAGTGTCGGCAACTTGAGTTCCACAAGTCCAGCAGCATACGACAAATGTGGACAGATGATCCTAATTGCACGACGTTGGATTTTCTCAACTTCATCATCAAGCTTCGAAGTTAAAGATGAATGCCATACAGGACACGCATACTCTAAGACCGGGCGAATGAAGAGCAGTAGACAGAACGTAAGTCCTTTGAAGGGACGCCACTGCGTCGCAAAGTTCGCAAAGCATAGAGACGTTTGCTCGCTTTAGTACACACATGTTCAATATGAATGTCCCACTTTAGATTGTGTGAACCAATTCAAGCGGTTGGTCATTAATTGCAAGGGGTTGTAACGAAGGTTGACTCTTCGCGAAAGTCACAATGAATTCCTTAGTTTTCTTAGCGTTGAGCTTCATGTTATTGTCAGAAGTCCAGCGAGCAATATCATCAATTTCCCGTTGTAAATTCGAGGTACTTCCAGGTGTCAGGGATACAAATTCGGAAACCGTACAGTCATCGACAAATTTTTACAATGGAAATGCTGTCGTCAAATCGTTTACCATCACCAAAAAGAAAAGGGGGCCCAATTTAGTCCCTTGCGGTACGCCAGCATTAATAGTTTTCCAGGTAGATTTAAATTTGCCTAATTTCACGCGTTGCTGTCGATTCTGAAGAAAGCTTGCGCACCAGTTCAAAAGGACTGGCGGAACGTTGAAACGCTGTAGTTTCCGGATGAGAACATTATGGTCGATCCGGTCAAACGCTTTGGAAAAGTCGATCATACACGACCGAACCACAGTTTTAGGGGTCTCAGTTGTTAGCAGCCATTGATGAACAAGATGGACAAGTGCATGTGTTGTTGAAGACTTTTTGACGCCACCAAACTGAAAAGGGTCAATATGCGGCATAATGATGGCAGACAACCACTGGAATACAAAACCTTCAAGAACCTTACTTAGTACGGCAGTCAAAGAGATTGGTCTAAGGTCACTGTCAATTGATAGTGGTTTAGGAATTTTTGGTAAAGGCAACACATCTGCTTGTTTCCGGGAGGGAACATATCCTTCACTAATCGACAGGTTGAAAATCGAGCATACTGAACGACATATAACTGAAGATAAGTTCTTGAGGAGCCAATTTGGAATTTCATCTGGACCATTGGATTTGTGCTCTTTGATACTTGTAAGAGCGCATTGTACGGCTTCTGGACTGATGATAACTTGTCGGGTTTGTATGTTACTGGAATGGGAGTGTAGTCTAGCTGCGGAATATCGTCTGTAACTTTTCCACCTATACAACACTCGACGAAACAACGTGGATATAATTCTTCCTAAATTGCGAACAGAAATCGGTAAAAAGACATTTAGTTATTCAGCTTCTAAACTGTTTAACACACTTCCTACTGAAATTAAAACCTCAGATACTATTTTTAAATTTAAGTGTAAATTACGTAAATATTTTAATCTTGTTTAAGTTTTAATTGTAATTCAGTTCTTGTATTTTCGTATATTACCGTAGTACTTTTTCTATATATGTTACTCTGTTCATGCTTTTGTAATTTAGTTTAGTGATAGAGGGCCCTCATTGATAGCAGCAATATTTTGTTGAAGAGGTTCTACCCTGTGGAAATAAAGTTTTCAATCAATCAATCAATCAATCAAAATGACATGATGACCACAAGTTGTTAGTTGAACAACATTAGGGACTTTAAGAACTACAAAGCGGCAACCTCGAAAACACGGCCCTCAAATCTTTAACAAGCATTGTGAATTTAAGCATTTGAAAGAAGCCATCATAAATTGACTACTTCATTGTATGTGATCATGTT
The DNA here is from genome assembly GCA_035772405.1 of Chrysogorgia sp. JL179-B06. Taxonomy (NCBI): domain Eukaryota; kingdom Metazoa; phylum Cnidaria; class Anthozoa; order Scleralcyonacea; family Chrysogorgiidae; genus Chrysogorgia; species Chrysogorgia sp. JL179-B06. Next base: position 396,415 of record JAYKKM010000522.1, read on the forward strand.
TGAAGCTTGTTTTATGACCTCCAAAACGCTCCAGTTCCGCTAACACGATTGTAGCGTGTGAGCTGAAGTCGACATTAAGAAACCGCTCTCACCTCTTAGCGAGTTCACGACGTCCTAAAGACGTGAAAATTGCGTTGTAAACAGATCGAGGACGGTGTTGAGAATACTCTTGGGACTACAAATTACTCATTCTCTTTGTTTCGCATAAATAATTATTTGTTTTGAAGGTTGCCACGTTCGTAGATCGTAAAGTAGCTATTGAAATAATGTGTGGCTATATCATAACCTGTGTAATATACACCAGTAATTCAGGCTACTATATCATGGCTGAACGTGCAGTTATTGCGGAAACAGAAAATACATGAGTGTGACCAGAAATAAAATGACATCGTATTCTAAATCTTCTATTTTTGTTTCAGAGTTGTGTAATTACAAAGAGTGGTTTAAAATTTCGAATTTCCACAGCCATAAGGAAAAAGGTATAATATATAATATATGCACCGGAGTACTAGAACCTCTTCTCTGTTGCTCAAGCCTTCTCTTTCCCCATCCTCTTTTCTCTTGTTTCCAATAATCTTTTGTCATTAGCCTTCTTTTTTATCTTGTCCCATCCTCTTCACTTATTTCCAACCTTCTCTTGTCCTTAGCCTTCTCTTGTCCCATCCGCGTTTCACTTATTCCCAACCTTCTCTTGTCCGTAGCCTTCTCTTGTCCTATCCTCTTTTCTCTTGTTCCCAACCTTCTCTTGTCCCATCCTCTTTTGTCTTGTTTCCAATCTTCTCTTGTCCTTAGCCTTCTCTTTTCTCTTGTCCCATCCTCTTCTCTTTTCCCATCTTTTCTCTTGTCCCATCCTCTTCTCTTTTCCCATCTTTTCTCTTGTTCCAACCTCTTTTCTCTTGTTCCCAGCTTTCTCTTTTCTTTTGTCCTAGCCTTCCTGTCCCCAGCCTTCTCTTAGCTAGGCGCACGAGAAATCTAGGTGTTCTGGAAACACAGAATCTAGTTTAAATTCTTGTTCTTCCGCTTTGGACAAAGTCAACACTTTTGTTCTGTTATTGAAGTTAGTTTTGAATAAAATATCTACAGGGAAACAACGTTCATTTTTATGGTTTTAATTTTCATTGTAGGGTTTGGAACTCAGACTACAGCGTAATATGCAAAACCTCTTTTTTCCAAGTAAGAGAAAGACTACATTTTAAGTTTTCAAGTTTCCCTTTCCATTCAAGTCTTGCGAAAAACCCGCCCCATATTTCGTAGTAAGGTTGAAGAAGAAATGCATGCGTTTTATCGTTTGATATTGTCATCATCAAATCATCATTTGTTCGTAATCGTCATCATCGTCGTCATCGTTGTTGTCATAATCGTCATCATCATCACAACGTCATATCGTCGTGATCATCAGCATCGTCGTGATCGTCATCATCAACGTCGTCGTCATCACAGATCGTCATAATCATCAGCAGCAGCATCGCCATTATCATCGTCGTTATTCGTTGTCGTCGTCGTCATCGTCTTCATCATCAGCATCGTTATCGTTATCGTCGTCATCATCAGCATCGTCGTCATCAGCATCGTCGTCATCATCAGCGTCATCATCACTCATCGGCATCGTATCACGATTATCATCATTATGTTGTCATAGCATCGTTATCATCATCGTCGTCATCATCATCATCGTCGTCGTCGTCATCATAATCGTGATCATCGCATCGTGATCATCATAATCGTTGTCACCATTGTCATCGTCACCATCATCATCGTCATCATTATTATCATCGTTGCCGTCATCACCGTCGTCGTCATCCATCATCCATCATCATCATCTCAACAACCGACAACTTTTTATTAATATACATTCTTCCCCGTAGATCACTGTATCCAGCCGGAAAACACTACTCGGCCACAATACGTACAACTCCCGTCTACTCCACCCCAGACACAGGTAGGATTACAAATATAGTAATGATCTACTTTTTAATCGAGTGCGAGGAATCAAAATACAAGTTCATTTGAAAGATCTTACTGTTCCAAAGTTCAGCATTCAATTTCATTGAGTTTAAAATATATATTGCATGTTGAATTTGTAGAAGACGTCACTGAGTCTTCTATCTCGTATTATGCCTAAGAAGCTCCTCTACTTTCCTGTATGAGGAACTTAAATAGTTTATTTCGACTAATTTTCGTCCAAAGAGAATTCACAACAGATATCACTATGTGATCGCCATCAAAACAACTATGTTTCAAACCAATATGGCGTCAAAATCCTCAGATTTTTCAACATGGCGTTTTTGTCGGGCAAAGTAACAAAAGAAAACTGGTTTGGAATTCCTCTTGTGACATCACATCCGATAATATTTAACAGCAAAAAACTCCATGAAGATGAAATTTTCGGCTGACAAGATATATTATGATTTTGCTCAGGAAGACCCAAATATTACGAATATGTAAAATCCCCCCTTACACCGAGCTGCGATTTTTTGACATTAACATTCTTATTCTTCGATCCGTTTTTTAGTTTTCGAATTTTTATCCTGGTTGGTATTATGTCATCACCAACACTGGAATAATGCTTTACAAACAAACTTAATTAATTCACTCAGATTTCTGTAAATAGGGAGTATGATCTCGCGTGGGGCGTGTTCACGAGTTTGTGTTGATTGTCAGTGTCGAGCCATGTACATAGTTTATGGAAAAGGCGATTCCGAAGTCAATCGATCATGTTGCATCATTCGGTATATTATGACATCATGGGTGACGTCACTGTGTGTGGAATATATCCTTTTTCTTTGGCTGCTAGGATAGACACGTTAAATTGTTGCAATTCCTGTTGTTTTTGTATAGGGTGTTCTTTTAAATATTTAAAGACTGGATCGAGTAACTATTGTTTGTTCAGAAAATGAAGCCGGAAGTAGCTCGTGCGTGGCCATCTTGTTGGGACCACGTTATATAGTTTTTACTATAGGCGACAGAGACTATCTGTCTCTGATCTTTTAAGATGCTAAAATGAATCAGTTGTCCAAGGTTTTCCCATAATATAGAACACAAACTATGGCTCTATAACAGTAATATGAAGCCGGAATTTGGTCTAATATGGACACTGCGAAATATTCGCTGCTTCATTTTTCCAAACAATAGTTGCTGGATCCAGTCTCCTTGACCCGTATTAATGGCCGGGGACTCTAATAGAATGTTGTATCATATGGTTATCAATTCCGAGATATTGAGAAAATAATAAAAACTAAAGAAAATACCCGGTTCTTGATTGTTATAATCACAATAGACATCAAAAGCCTAATTTACACCAACATTCCGAACGAAGAAGGGACTAATGCTTGTATTAACCAATTCATAAAAGACAACAACACTAATGAGGATATTAACCTTCATGCTAGAAGTAGTACTAACACTTATACTCTATAACAACTATTTTGAGTTGTTCCTAACTATCAAACTAATGAAGTTCCTCTCATACATGAATAACATCTATCGCCCTCTAAAATTTGATTACGAACACTCGCACCAATCCGTCCATCTCGACACTAGAATATATATTAATGACTCTACTCAACTTGAATCAGACATCTATATCAAACCTATAGATTCACTACATTGCACCACAATTTATTCCACCTTAATTCCTGCAAAACATGAAAGCATCATACAGCCAAGCATTACGATGGTGTCAGACGTCTCATTACTAAAGATGACACTTCGTTACAATACATACTGCATTCCAGAAAGCCATACAATATAACACAGCATGACCTATCTAACACTTCTAACAACAACAATACCAATGCTAAGTTTCCCCTAACCCCAACACAACTCACGACATTGGGTTAATACTGCGCAAACACTGGCATCTAATAGAAAATGAACCCCTTAAAATTATATGGCCTAATACACCACTATAATCGCGTACAAACGCACAGCAACTGGTACACTCTAAATTTCTTAACAACACTAACAAATAACATAAATCAGGTAATCAGTGACAGCATTTTTAAGGTGAAAATTTTGAAATCTAGAAGCTCGGAAAGACAATTTGCAGCAATTTGAGCAAACTTTTCCATCTAATTCTACAGTGAGCATAGTTCAAATAAATCCAAGCTTGCCTTTTCCAGGTAACGCCATTTTTTTGCGCCTCACTCCCAGACCCTTCTGTAATTCTGTCAGTACTAACCAATATAATTAACACTCACGTGGCAAAGGTTTAGGGGTTGGCTAACACTTCAGGCTACACCTGAAGGTAGATTACCTAAAGTAATACAATTGGAAAAAAAACGCTTGTCCTGATTTTTTTTTGGGGGGTGAAGCCTCCCCAGCTTATGATATATTTTCGCTTTCCGAGTTCCGACCGTTTGGCGATTACGGACGACGGTTGACCCTTCATGTTTCGCTGTCACCAATATAATTAGTTTAATCTCCATAAATATAGTAATCTAGTAAGTATCTAGTAATATAGTAATCTAGTAATTAATAGTAATCTAGTAATAGTAATCTAGTAATAGTAATCTAGTAATAGTAATCTAGTAATAGTAATCTAGTAAGCTCTAGTAATTAATCTAGTAAGCTCTAGTAATCTAGTAAGCTCTAGTAATCTAGTAAGCTCTAGTAATCTAGTAAGCCCTGGTAATCTAGTAAGCTCTAGTAATCTAGTAAGCCCTAGTAATCTAGTAAGCTCTAGTAATCTAGTAAGCTCTAGTAATCTAGTAATCTAGTAAGCTCTGGTAATCTAGTAAGCTCTGGTAATCTAGTAAGCTCTAGTAATCTAGTAAGCCCTGGTAATCTAGTAAGCCCTAGTAATCTAGTAAGCTCTAGTAATCTAGTAAGCTCTAGTAATCTAGTAAGCTCTAGTAATCTAGTAAGCCCTGGTAATCTAGTAAGCTCTAGTAATCTAGTAAGCCCTGGTAATCTAGTAAGCCCTAGTAATCTAGTAAGCTCTAGTAATCTAGTAAGCTCTAGTAATCTAGTAAGCTCTAGTAATCTAGTAAGCCCTAGTAATCTAGTAAGCCCTGGTAATCTAGTAAGCCCTGGTAATCTAGTAAGCTCTAGTAATCTAGTAAGCTCTAGTAATCTAGTAAGCTCTAGTAATCTAGTAATCTAGTAAGCTCTGGTAATCTAGTAAGCTCTGGTAATCTAGTAAGCTCTAGTAATCTAGTAAGCCCTGGTAATCTAGTAAGCCCTAGTAATCTAGTAAGCTCTAGTAAGCTCTAGTAATCTAGTAAGCTCTAGTAATCTAGTAAGCCCTGGTAATCTAGTAAGCTCTAGTAATCTAGTAAGCCCTGGTAATCTAGTAAGCCCTAGTAATCTAGTAAGCTCTAGTAATCTAGTAAGCTCTAGTAATCTAGTAAGCTCTAGTAATCTAGTAAGCCCTAGTAATCTAGTAAGCCCTGGTAATCTAGTAAGCCCTGGTAATCTAGTAAGCTCTAGTAATCTAGTAAGCTCTAGTAATCTAGTAATCTAGTAAGCTCTGGTAATCTAGTAAGCTCTGGTAATCTAGTAAGCTCTAGTAATCTAGTAAGCTCTAGTAATCTAGTAAGCCCTAGTAATCTAGTAAGCCCTGGTAATCTAGTAAGCCCTGGTAATCTAGTAAGCTCTAGTAATCTAGTAAGCTCTAGTAATCTAGTAATCTAGTAAGCTCTGGTAATCTAGTAAGCTCTGGTAATCTAGTAAGCTCTAGTAATCTAGTAAGCCCTGGTAATCTAGTAAGCCCTAGTAATCTAGTAAGCTCTAGTAATCTCTAGTAATCTAGTAAGCTCTAGTAATCTAGTAAGCCCTAGTAATCTAGTAAGCCCTGGTAATCTAGTAAGCCCTGGTAATCTAGTAAGCTCTAGTAATCTAGTAAGCTCTAGTAATCTAGTAATCTAGTAAGCTCTGGTAATCTAGTAAGCTCTGGTAATCTAGTAAGCTCTAGTAATCTAGTAAGCCCTGGTAATCTAGTAAGCCCTAGTAATCTAGTAAGCTCTAGTAATCTAGTAAGCTCTAGTAATCTAGTAAGCTCTAGTAATCTAGTAAGCCCTGGTAATCTAGTAAGCTCTAGTAATCTAGTAAGCCCTGGTAATCTAGTAAGCCCTAGTAATCTAGTAAGCTCTAGTAATCTAGTAAGCTCTAGTAATCTAGTAAGCTCTATTAATCTAGTAAGCCCTAGTAATCTAGTAAGCCCTGGTAATCTAGTAAGCCCTGGTAATCTAGTAAGCTCTAGTAATCTAGTAAGCTCTAGTAATCTAGTAAGCTCTAGTAATCTAGTAAGCCCTGGTAATCTAGTAAGCTCTAGTAATCTAGTAAGCTCTAGTAATCTAGTAAGCTCTAGTAATCTAGTAAGCTCTAGTAATCTAGTAAGCTCTAGTAATCTAGTAAGCTCTAGTAATCTAGTAAGCTCTAGTAATCTAGTAAGCCCTGGTAATCTAGTAAGCCCTAGTAATCTAGTAAGCTCTGGTAATCTAGTAAGCTCTAGTAATCTAGTAAGCTCTAGTAATCTAGTAAGCCCTAGTAATCTAGTAAGCCATGGTAATTTTACATGCATGAGTAAGCAAATAGTTATATATATAAACAAATAACAATAACAGGAAGAACGCCTCCGATCGTCCCACATAGCTCGGTTTGGCGTTACCCGATTCGTGGTTATTAGAATTTGCCAGATCATACTATATTACGTAAGGGAAGTTAGACGTAACTTGCCTTACGAGCCACATAAATAGCGTGAGGTGAGGAGTTAGAATCCATAGCTGAACCGACAACGATGCTGCTTTAACGCGTTGATTTAAAGATTGAAGAAAAAATGGATATTCTACTCCTAAAAAACAGGCTGATACTATACAATAAACGTTGCGATTGAACTTCGACCTTGCGTCACTCAGACAGGACAGATAGTTAACAAATCGTATAATCATATAACCTAATGCTTTTCTGAATAAAATATTATATAAAAATGTTAAAATGCTTAGATTCACTTATTTTGTTGCGGGTAAAAAGAACCAAAAGTGGCCAAACATAATTTAGTTCGGGACCCTCGTAACACCTGTCAGGGGGAACGCCGTTCCCCCATGTTTGAGTTTTGTCAGGGGGACCCCCGTGAAAATAGTGGGAGGACGGCGTTCCCCCGCATTCCCCCAGGAAAACATCACTGCCTCGGTGACCATGGCTTACTAGATAGATTACTAAGGTTTACTAGATTACTAAAGCTCACTAGATTACTAAGGCTTACTAGATTACCAAGACTTACTAGATTACCAAAGCTTACTAGATTACCAAAGCTTACTAGATTACCAAGGCTTACTAGATTACTAAAGCTTACTAGATTACTAAGGCTTACTAGATTACCAAAGCTTACTAGATTACCAAGGCTTACTATATTACCATGGCTTACTAGATTACTAAAGCTTACTAGATTACTAAGGCATACTAGATTACCATGGCTTACTAGATTACCATGGCTTACTAGATTACCAGGGCTTACTAGATTACCAGGGCTTACTAGATTACCAGGGCTTACTAGATTACCATGGCTTAACTAGATTACCATGGCTTACTAGATTACCAGGGCTTACTAGATTACCAGGGCAGGCTTACTAGATTACCAGGGCTTACTAGATTACCAGGGCTTACTAGATTACTAGAGCTTACTAGATTACTAGAGCTTACTAGATTACTAAAGCTTACTAGATTACTAGAGCTTACTAGATTACTAGAGCTTACTAGATTACTAGAGCTTACTAGATTACCAGAGCTTACTAGATTACTAGAGCTTACTAGATTACTAGAGCTTACTAGATTACCAGAGCTTACTAGATTACTAGAGCTTACTAGATAACCAGGGCTTACTAGATTACTAGAGCTTACTAGATTACCAGGGCTTACTAGATTACTAGAGCTTACTAGATTACCAGGGCTTACTAGATTACCAGAGCTTACTAGATTACTAGAGCTTACTAGATTACCAGGGCTTACTAGATTACTAGAGCTTACTAGATTACTAGAGCTTACTAGATTACCAGGGCTTACTAGATTACTAGAGCTTACTAGATTACTAGAGCTTACTAGATTACTAGAGCTTACTAGATTACTAGAGCTTACTAGATTACTAGAGCTTACTAGATTACCAGAGCTTACTAGATTACTAGAGCTTACTAGATTACTAGAGCTTACTAGATTACCAGAGCTTACTAGATTACTAGAGCTTACTAGATAACCAGGGCTTACTAGATTACTAGAGCTTACTAGATTACCAGGGCTTACTAGATTACTAGAGCTTACTAGATTACCAGGGCTTACTAGATTACCAGAGCTTACTAGATTACTAGAGCTTACTAGATTACCAGGGCTTACTAGATTACTAGAGCTTACTAGATTACTAGAGCTTACTAGATTACCAGGGCTTACTAGATTACTAGAGCTTACTAGATTACTAGAGCTTACTAGATTACTAGAGCTTACTAGATTACTAGAGCTTACTAGATTACTAGAGCTTACTAGATTACTAGAGCTTACTAGATTACCAGAGCTTACTAGATTACTAGAGCTTACTAGATTACTAGAGCTTACTAGATTACTAGAGCTTACTAGATTACTAGAGCTTACTAGATTACTAGAGCTTACTAGATTACTAGAGCTTGCTAGATTACTAGAGCTTACTTACTAGATTACCAGAGCTTACTAGATTACTAGAGCTTACTAGATTACTAGAGCTTACTAGATTACTAGAGCTTACTAGATTACTAGAGCTTACTAGATTACTAGAGCTTACTAGATTACTAGAGCTTACTAGATTACCAGGGCTTACTAGATTACCAGAGCTTACTAGATTACCAGAGCTTACTAGATTACCAGAGCTTACTAGATTACCAGAGCTTACTAGATTACTAGAGCTAATACTAGATTACTAGAGCATACTAGATTACTAGAGCTTACTAGATTACTAGAGCTTACTAGATTACCAGGGCTTACTAGATTACCAGAGCTTACTAGATTACCAGAGCTTACTAGATTACTAGAGCTTACTAGATTAATCCAGAGCTTACTAGATTACCAGAGCTTACTAGATTACTAGAGCTTACTAGATTACCAGGGCTTACTAGATTACTAGAGCTTACTAGATTACTAGAGCTTACTAGATTACTAGAGCTTACTAGATTACCAGGGCTTACTAGATTACCAGAGCTTACTAGATTACCAGAGCTTACTAGATTACTAGAGCTTACTAGATTACCAGGGCTTACTAGATTACCAGAGCTTACTAGATTACCAGAGCTTACTGGATTACTAGAGCTTACTAGATTACGAGAGCTTACTAGATTACTATTACTAGATTACTAGAGCTTACTAGATTACGAGAGCTTACTAGATTACTAGAGCTTACTAGATTACCAGAGCTTACTAGATTACGAGAGCTTACTAGATTACTAGAGCTTACTAGATTACTAGAGCTTACTAGATTACGAGAGCTTACTAGATTACGAGAGCTTACTAGATTACTAGAGCTTACTAGATTACTAGAGCTTACTAGATTACTAGAGCTTACTAGATTACGAGAGCTTACTAGATTACTAGAGCTTACTAGATTACGAGAGCTTACTAGATTACGAGAGCTTACTAGATTACCAGAGCTTACTAGATTACTAGAGCTTACTAGATTACGAGAGCTTACTAGATTACTAGAGCTTACTAGATTACCAGAGCTTACTAGATTACTAGAGCTTACTACCATCATCATCGCCACCACGATCATCATCACCATCATCACGACCACCACCACCATCATCACCACCATCATCATCATGACCACCACCACCATCACCACCACCATCATCACCACCATCATGACCACCACCACCATCATCACCACCACCATCATCACCATCATCATCACCACCATCATCACTATCATCACCACCACCATCATCATCATCACGACCACCATCACCACCACCATCATCATCACCACACCCCTTTCATCATACACGACCAAGAAGACTAACCTGGAAGAATGCCTTGGAATTCTGTCTGTTTTTCCTCCCGTACTGCTGAAACTCTTGTAGCTTGAGGCACCTCTTGATAAAACGTCCTGAATTTTGAAAAGAACAGCGATCAACCATTGAAATTTTAGCTTTCCAAGCAGATTTATTGAAAAGGTAACGAGGTAAATCTAAAGTTGAAGAAAGCTTCGTATTGTTAACTTCAAGAAAACATTGATTTTGTTAACACACTACCTTAGTATTGCCATATTTTTCGGGCACTCGTATATATTTTTCGGCCATTGTTTATAATTTTTTTCTTCTACAGCACGCTCGCGCCAGTCCTCCGCATCACACATGGATCACGCGCTTATAGGCCGTTTCCACGCCCGTGTTTTATAGCGCCCATTTTGGCCTCTTTTCATTTCAAATAAATTTTTAAAAAATTTATCAATCTTTTATAATAGTTTAGGTGGTTCGTTTAATAATAGTTTAGCTTCGTCACTAGTTGGAATCTGCTGCCGCTGGTATTTGAAACGGACATGACTCATCAAAAAGTGAAAAAGGACAATATGTCAGCAAACGCACGGAAAACCTTTCCCGTGAGTGAATGATCGAATCACACTTGCGAAAGACGTTTCGTCCAATCAGATGACACCTGGGAAAAGTACTGTCAATGTCAATAACTAATAAGAATAACTTTTGCTTTATTTGTTTCATTGAACTAACCCTACGGCCCAATGAACGTTACACCACCATTCAAAATCATTCGGTTAACCTCTTTTTGCTAACTACGTAAGAGCTCCATCGAGGGGAAAAATTCCTGGGCACGAGTTTGCAATTTAATTTGGCCTCTTTTAGCTTTTTTTTGGCCGCTTTAGAAAAATTGTAGTTTGGCCTCTTTTGCTAGATTTTGGCCTCTTTTTGATAGCGATTTGGCTCCGAGCATGCGCAGGACCTACCAACCCTGCTCTGAACCCGTGTCTGAACTGGTCAACTAATATATTTACGTATTTTTGTAATTTCTTGAGAAGTTTTGATTTTAAAGGTCTTGAAGCGAAATTGATCAGAGGGGGGCAAATTTCCCCAAATTTCCTAGCGGGCAAGGACGTTCAGTGCTTCCACTTTTTATTTTTGAAATTCCTTGCTTTCGTGTCAAAATTTCCTTAGATTTCCTTGACCAAGGAAGAAAATTTCCTTGAAATTTCCTTGAGAAAGCTTTTAGTTTACAGTCCAACTTTTAGGCGCGGCCTACAACTGAGGTCCGTGACTGGACCGACCAACTACTTACTTAATTAGTTAATTTTAAAAGAGCGAAAGTGAAGAGAAATGAGATATATCAGATATTAACAGATTAACTATATTGTATTAATATTTTGAATATTTATGACAAGAACGAGCCGACTCAGCCGAGCCTGCCGTCGCTGCCGACGAGACGCTTTTGTCGCTTTAGAGTTTAGCACTTCATGTAATATAAATGTTCGCGTTCGCAGTCCGCAGGACCAGCAGGTTGCATTTTATGACTTTTTAATAGACTACGTTTACTTTATTTATTGAAATTGATGTGACAACTGCAAGAATTTATCAAAAGTTGTCTGATTACAATATTTCCTTAGATTTCCTTGAATTTCCTTAGATTTCCTTAAATTTTTTCCTTCCTTGAAAATTCCTTTTTGGGGTCAAAATATCCTTCAAAAAGGAAATTTCCTTGAAAGTGGAAGCACTGAGGACGTTCATTATTATAAGTAGTACCATGACTTGAGGGAAATTAGCGATTAAATTGCCCGCCGCCGAGGGAAGATTTGTGAAAGTCCGAGGGCAAAGCGCGAGGACTTTTACAAATCTTCCCGAGGCGAAGGGCAATTTAATCGCTAATTTCCCGTCAAGTCATGGTATTAGTTTGTAATATTATGATCGCCGAGGATAACTTTGAGAACCTTATCCAGCCCGTGGTTGGAGACAGAGTTTGTTTCTACTAAATTTCCAGTGCATTTGAATGCAAGGGAAAATTAGAAATTCTTATTTGCATGAGTAGTTTTGGGGAATTTAGCGATTAAATTTCCCTGCGAGAACAAAGGAACCGAGTAAATCATGGTATTACTTATAATAATACCATGATTTACTCGGTTTCTTTTGTTCTCGCAGGGAAATTGAATCGCTAAATTCCCCACATTTATTTGTTTGAAAACTACTCATGCATACAAATTAGGGAAAATTTCTAAAATTTAATCGCTAATTTCCCTCAAGTCATGGTATAATCTTACCGTAAATGGAATAAGGATAAAATCATTATCATTATCATGAATCTAATAACCCTAATAGAACCCAACCCCCAACACAATCCCAATCCTAAATATATCGATTGTCACCGGCCACCCAGAGGAGGATAAAACATTTAGATATCAGAAATAATTGGTGATTAATAACTGATTTTGCTACCTGATCATCTGATCTGATTGTTTACAAACTAATTTGGCCACTTGATCATCTGGTCTGATTGTTTACAAACTGATTTTGCTGCCTGGTCATCTGGTCTGATTGTTTACAAACTGATTTTGCTACCTGGTCCTCTGGTCTGATTGTTTACAAACTGATTTTGCTACCTGGTCCTCTGGTCTGATTGTTTACAAACTGATTTTGCTACCTGGTCCTCTGGTCTGATTGTTTACAAACTGATTTTGCTACCTGGTCCTCTGGTCTGATTGTTTACAAACTGATTTTGCTACCTGGTCCTCTGGTCTGATTGTTTACAAACTGATTTCGCTACCTGGTCCTCTGGTCTGATTGTTTACAAACTGATTTTGCTACCTGATCCTCTGGTCTAGCTGATTGTTTACAAACTGATTTTGCTACCTGGTCCTCTGGTCTGATTGTTTACAAACTGATTTTGCTACCTGATCATCTGTTCAGATTGTTTACAAACTGATTTTGCTACCTGCTCCTCTGGTCTGATTGTTTACAAACTGATTTTGCTACCTGGTCCTCTGGTCTGATTGTTTACAAACTGATTTTGCTACCTGCTCCTCTGGTCTGATTGTTTACAAACTGATTTTGCTAGCTGCTCCTCTGGTCTGATTGTTTACAAACTGATTTTGCTACCTGGTCCTCTGGTCTGATTGTTTACAAACTGATTTTGCTACCTGCTCCTCTGGTCTGATTGTTTACAAACTGATTTTGCTACCTGGTCCTCTGGTCTGATTGTTTACAAATTGATTTTGCTACCTGGTCCTCTGGTCTGATTGTTTACAAACTGATTTTGCTACCTGGTCCTCTGGTCAGATTGTTTACAAACTGATTTTGCTACCTGGTCCTCTGGTCTGATTGTTTACAAATTGATTTTGCTACCTGGTCCTCTGGTCTGATTGTTTACAAATTGATTTTGCTACCTGGTCCTCTGGTCTGATTGTTTACAAACTGATTTTGCTGCCTGATCATCTCGTCTATTAAATTTGATTAAAATTTTGATATAGGTTTAAAGTATTACCGAATTGTAGTTATTGTTTGGCTCATCAGCATCCCATTTTCCATTTTTAACAATAATTACCGAGGAGTAGAAAAGCAACTTCCGTTGTTGGCTTGACCATTTACGCTTTAACGAATCAATTTTGATTGACTGTAGTTGCTTTTTCTGCATGGCTCTTTTCAGCTTGGGTATCTTATTAACACTGCAATACCCCATAATATACCATTTATTGTTATGAAAGATGCTGAATTTTATGGCGTTGGAATCTTTGATGTTGGTAGGTTCGTGTTCAGCTTTTATATTTAAATCAAGTTTATGAGACCTTCTGTATGAACAAATTGCCATTGCCTGTTGGTAGTGAATATCAGCCCAGGACCCCACAACAAAAAATCTTTCAGCAAACAGAACATCTTCACCTTCCACAAAGTCATTTTCATCAGAATCTTGCACATCCAGTATTTCTGTCAGCTGATTGATTTCTTCAATTTCAACATCGCAATTACCAGCAGGAAGATACACTTAGCAAACAGGATGTCGTGGTTGCTTGTAACAGTTACATGAACTCTCTGCCATTATATTTAGAGGTGGAAACCCTTCGTCGCGTTTACATCCCTCAACAAATTCATGTTGGACTGGCTTTATTGGCTCAGAAGCAGGGGCAGGCAAAACTTCATAATCCCATAAAATAGTTGCCTCCATGGGCACATCTTTAGTTCGAGGGTCGTTCATGTCAAAGAACTTTAAAGTAATCAGTAGTTGTAAGTTAGACAGTTTTGTTAGAAGGTACACAAATAAAAATATGTAGTAAATATATGAAATATTTGTGGTTTTTTAAACGAACAAATTAATTTACAATACCTTCAAAACACAACTTGAATGTATCTTTATTTGCTTTTACGAGTTCTCAAAGTTCTCGTTTAGAGCAAGCATGGGCATCTGGTTTGCGATCAACTGGGAAAAAAAGTGATTCGCGAATTTCCTTGCTGGCCGAAGAGATTGGTGTGCCAACAGAAAAAGTTAAGGTACATATTATTCGCTCTTTAATAAGAAATGGTGGTGTTGGACGCAGCAAGTGATAGCAAGACATATTTACACGTTTAATACCAAGGACTATAAAGTAATTATCTGAATGCGCTGATGCAGATAATAGATATTATATAATTATTTTACAGAATTACATAAGTAACCAAAACAGGAAAGCTGCAAACGGTAGAAAAGGTGGTATTCCGCATGGTGTTCAACCTGAACTGCAACAGGATGAATCGGAGAAGATTGTTCCGTCCAACCAACCTCCACGAAAACGGCGTAAGCTGTCAGGGGCCAACGTGTTCTATCATGAATTCATGAGAAGTGAAGGTAATGTACATGTATTTGGTGTACAGATCATGTTTTGCACCCATTCATATTATTTATTATTGTATAAAAAACCCGTGAAATACCGTAAAGCCCACAAATTTACTAATACTTGGGTTATTCCAAATGTATATAAGCCAGGGTTGGATTAAAGAAGATTTTTTTAAAAATTAAATCTTCTTTATTCTTTAATTCAGTTAAAGACAATTAAAGACAATTAAAGAAGAATTTCGACAAAAAATTTATTATGTCAACAATTTTAACAAACAACTCGGAATATTGTCACAATTCAGTCACCGTCCTCTATTGGTCTATTCCTCTTCGATGATTATATTATCATCGACGCAGTCGTCACTGTCAGAGTCCGAATTGAGCAGCGCATCGGCCATCTGCAGCGTGTTTGTCTTAATATACACTAGCTTCTTGAGTATAAGTTTGACATTTTAAATTTTTATAATTTTTAAAGATTAAAGAAGAATTCTAACCTCGATCAGAATCTTCTTTAATCATTAAAGAAGATTAAAGAAAAAAAGATTAAAGAAGATCTGCCAACCCTGATATAAGCCCCTGCATGGCTTATACTGTACAAGCTGTCTTTAGATATTTTACTCTGGTTATAATACCTAGATATTTTACTCTAGTGGCTAATGCTGGGCTATAGTGTTGGCAAAATCCCAGTGTCCCAACACTGGCAACAGCTCAAAATAATGTTCATTCGGACAAATTTAATTTCAGTTTAATTATTCTGAAATATTGGCAAAACGTCTTCCAAAAGATCCACCTGGAAAATTCTTCCTGTATACTCAATGCTCATGGACAAACTTGCATCTAGCGTACACACGTAAAAACGCACAACTTGTTACAAACCCGCAACAATGTTGTTACAATACTGTTCCGTCAAGCCGATATCAGGTTGTGTTCGCACTGCTTGTTCCCAGTTGTCGTAACAAGGTTGTCCGATCAATGGCGTAACAAGGTTGTTGTCAACAAGGTTGTAACAGGACCCAGAACAAGTTGGTACAAGGTTGTTGAGCCCGAGCTGTAGCAAGTCCGTCGATATCATATTGTTACAAGTCTGCACCAACAAAGTTGTAACAGAAACCAAACAACTTGGTACAAGGTTGTTGAATTCAAGCCGTAACAAATCTGTAAACATGACGATGTTGCGTGTAAACCCGCGAGAGACGCGTGGCTATTTGTCCCGCGTGGCTGTTTACAAAACGGAAGACAAATATTTGTAATACGAAAAATCTTCATTGCAAGACGACAAAATATTCACAAAAAAGGTAAGCTAAAACATAATTATTTTACATAAAAATACTCAATAATAATATTAATGCCTCAAAATGCATGCATACTTACTGTAAGTTATGATTTGAGTTGACATTTTTGCAGATCTGGGCAGAAATATGAATATTGAAATTGGCTTTGGATGTTTGATCTGATCATGATTGCACAAAGAAAATCAAAGTTTGTTGCTGCATTGGACTCGCAAGTGTACATACATTTATCGAGGAAATACATACTACATATAGTACCAGTAGTTTTAGTAGATAGAAATCACAACAATAAGCTATGTCATATAAAATAAATTTGTCATTATAAAATTCATATATTTTGCTGTCCTTTACACCTCATGCATGGAAATGATGAACAATACTTTTTATTTATCTTCTTCTTGGTCATTTAGTCTGTCTTTTTCAGAAAATATCTAAAAATATATAAAGATTACATGTAAATAATTATAGTGAGTATCTATGTCAGTGTCACAAGAGTGAAGGGGTATTATTGCTGTCTAAACTCACTAGACATTGAAGTTAAAATAAATCTGCACCAAGTGTTTGGCACAGAGCATACGACTGCATTTAATGATCAATATTGCGTTTTGAATGTTTCATTATTTAAAAATTAATACCAGGGGGTGGACAATTAATTCAAGTAATCACTGAATAAGTGACACAATAAGTAAACAGAGTGTTGAATTTGAAAATGACGTTAATATCCATAACGGCCAACGCGAAGCTTTTAACAAGTTTATCAGAAAAAATGTGTTGAGAACATGCAAAATTGAGATCCAAAGTGGAAATAATAACTAGAATAAAAAACAAAATACCTTTACAGCTTTACTTGCTTCTTTAAAACATTGAGAAGGAATATATAGCCATAGCCAAAATAAGTCTCTTCGCCGAGTCCAAAACAATGACCAAAGCCCAAGACGAAGTGCAAACGTTTTCCCTTTCGCAATATCTGTATACTGTGGTTCAGCTCTGCCAAATTTTACGAATAGTATAAATCTATCGATGTTTACGTCAACAGTATCTGTTTCACCAAAGAGCTTCGTGAAAACACCAGCAAAAATAAAAGTCCAAAGTCAAGGATGAGCACTGCCGTTATGTATTTTTAAATTTCATAATCCACGCCATCCATGATTAACAAGTCTATTTCAATTTGTTAGGACAAGCTGTGTCTTGCTTGTCGTGCCAACTGTGTCACAAGTTGTTTGAGAACTTGATCCAGACTTGTTGAAAACAACCTGCAACAGACTTGTTGTCCCATACTTGTAACAACCTTGACGACTTCATCAGGCTTGTTACAAGTTGTTCCAACACGTCTGAAATTGCTTGTTGTCAACAAGCCTAATACGGCTTGTTCCAACAACTTGTTACGGCTCTGCAACCCGACAACTTGCTACAAGGTTGTCGTCAACAAACTTGTTACGGCTTGACGAAACAACAGCATTGTTACAACTATTGAGCAGGTCCACTCGCGTCGGAACCTTTGAAGTTTTTGTCCTCGCGCATGTCGCTCCGCGCATACCGGCCGCCATGTTGAAAGCAAGTAAACTCCAGCCAGGTGAACAGTAATTAATATGGCGAAAAACGGGTTTGGATCATTTGAACGGCTATATCTCAAAATTTTGCACGCCGATTTTCTTTCCACGGCTAGTACGTCTAAAGCAAAGGTAGGTGATCAATTTTATTGCGGTTAGAAGGCAATTTAACAAATGTTAAACGGGTAATTTTCGCGATTTTATATTTGACAACTCGGTCTGTCCTCGAGTTTTTCAAATTGTCTGTAGCCTATATTTTAACAAATCCCATATTTTCTTGTATTGTTACTTGTTTTTTAGACTACTTAGTGGAGTTATTTACAATTGATATATTCGATATTTGATCAAACCAAAGTTTTTCTGTTCGGCATTTATAAATTTAAATTTAACTGTAATAATTCAGATGACTCAGTCTCAGATATATTTTCTAGAGCACACGCTTGAAAGTTGAAATCATCAGCTTTGTTATAATAACACTGGTTGTCAGGCTTCTCTACAGTATTTGACAGTGCTGTTCCCATTTCCTTTGTTGATTTATAGTAATTATTTTAAAGATGTGCCACCTTCACATACTTTCTTTCCTTTCTTTTAGTAGAGGAAAGGTCACGGTTTACAAATTTCAAACAATAATAAATTCGCATTCTCAAAAACAACTTCTAGAGGGAATTCTTCACAGCACAGGAATATTTATACATTCTTCAATAGCTCCAGGATGTTGCCTCCAACACAGGAGCTCTTGGTGAAAATGGAGAAGTGTTGACAAAAATATCTTCCAGCTGAATGATGAGGTCTAGATTGTCTGAGACCAGGGCTTCTTTGCAAGTTGAGCAACAGTGGATCTTCATACATTTATGGAACACTAAGTAACCAGAAACATATGCAATGGAATTTTCTTTGATGTTTGACATTTGTCTCCCTATAAATAATCAGTTTACCCAATATCCAAGGTTTGAGGAGATATGGAAACCAGTGTTGTTGTATTTGATGTTTCTACATCCCACTGTATAGAGATCTAGACATTTTTTGTAATCACTTTGCCTGAAGATGACTTTGAAATAAAGTTGAAACATTACAATTTCACATTAGTCTTGTCTTGACTCAAATCTTGGGTTTTCAGGATGTCATTATTTTTTGGAATATGCTTTGTTTTATAGTGTTTGTGTAAACTGGGCAAGAAGGTCATCCAAGTCTTCTGCACAATTCCCAGCTGAAGAAGTGGGAAAAGAACTGAAAAACAATTTCTTAAGTGTCCGAGTGAATTATACTGCTGTTGGGTTATCATTGTTCCCTCCCTGTTGTATAAAACGTTTGTGGCTGGCTGATCACTCCCCTCTTTTGACACCAAGTTATAATAAGCAGTCTTTCTTTGAAGTCCTACTTTTTAACCCCTGAGTTCCCATCTCTGTTATGATATCCTGCCTTTTTTAAACCCAAATGACAGACTCCCTTTTAATTAACTCTTCTAAAACACCTCCCTTTTTATTTTCAATCTTCTAACTTTAGTTAATATGTGTTACAGTTCTAATTGTAACTAATCAGTGTCTCAACATTGTACTTTTAAACATTTTGATTAAACATTAAGACATACAAAAATAATGCTTTCATTGATATTTAAAATAATCTGCAGCAACATATAATTATTATCTTTATCATTTGTGAAAACATGCACTAAATCACAATAAATGCCTCGAACAGTTTGGTCAGTTTCTTATTGTGAGTTGAAATCCAGGAACAACAATACGGTCAAATATGTCAGTATACATACAGCAGACAAATATGGCCATTATGTGTAATCTTAGTGAAACATAATGGTCTGAATTTGGAGCATTTGAGAGTTTCATCAAAATACCCATCAACTTGTCTCTTGAAGAATGGAAGCTTGCTTTCAATTCAATGAACTGTCAAATCCAGATAAAGTTCAAACATAACATCAACTAAAATGAAGAATAAAAAACGCATGTATTATAATAATCTAAAACTTTAAAAAATATGGCAAGGTAGGCAAACAAGACAGTAAAAAGCCTAATTGTCCATACACAAATATGTATTTACAGGCATTATAGGCATAAGAGTAAAAAACGCTATAAAACTCGGCAAACATAAAACCGGAGAAAAGGGAGGAATCGCATGTATCTGGTATTATTAATGACTGAATTGAACTGAATTTTAAGGAACGCTTGCGAGGCAATTCTATTATTAAACTTGGTGTATATTTTAGGCAACGTTGAAGTGTTGAACGACCATTATCTTGAAGGTATAATTTTTAAAAACAAGGGAAATCTACACACAGTACAGTCGTGACATTTGAATTTTAACTGACATGCACAAATACTAATGAATAAAACTGTTATTGAGAAAAGTTTATCTCGACTTGACTTGACTACCGTAGATTCATTGTGTCATGACCGAAATCATCACTCAGAACTAGCTAAATTCCACACAAAAAAATTGTATATGTACCTTCTAACCACAAGTAAATTAATCTCTTACCTTCCATTTACAATATATCAGAATAAAATGAAAATCGCCGTAATAGTTTTCCAGCTAGAGCCGTTTTAGTGACCCAACTTCGTTTTTCGCCATGTTGTTCCTTGTTGAGACGCTGGTTTGCTTTCAACATGGCGGCGCAACGCATGCGCACTAAAAAAACGAGGACACCGCGTACCCCCGAGTGGACCTTCTGCTCAATACTTGTTCTGTGCTTGTAGCAAGCTTGTTGCGCCAACAACTTGTAACAAGCTTGTGAGATTTTTACGTGTGAAAGCTGGCATTTCAACAGCCATAATCATTTACTTTTGATAAAAAAGTGTGTGCCATTTTACCCATTTTACAATCGCAAACAACATGAACACCATCTCAATTTTAAATTGGGTGCTATTTTCATTTATTTAATAGTCAATTTAAGACAGTCTTACAGTTTTCAGTGTTTATTGTACAGTGAAATGTCAAATCTCAGTCTCACTATCACATATGGTCATTATAGCATACGTTTCTCCCTAAATTCTCCGTTTAGTATTTCCAAAATAAGACCCGAAATTGTACAGCCAGATATCAAATATATCTCTGAATGCGATTACGCATGCTCAGAAATAATATTTAAGGAATTTCCTAGTCCCACAAGCGGAAAAGCGTTGGTAGTCTAATATAATGTTGACCCGCATAATAATATG
Source organism: Chrysogorgia sp. JL179-B06 (assembly GCA_035772405.1). NCBI lineage: Eukaryota > Metazoa > Cnidaria > Anthozoa > Scleralcyonacea > Chrysogorgiidae > Chrysogorgia > Chrysogorgia sp. JL179-B06. The sequence continues at coordinate 417,181 of JAYKKM010000522.1, forward strand.
CATACTGATGAGAGCAGCCTCAATCAGTATCACAAGCCATGCTTGGTTTGCTAAACCATAACGCTCAATAGCTTTCTACAAGTGATCGTGAAAAGTGAAGCACATATTTTGCTGCTGGGGTGTTCTGGGTTTGGCGACTGATTATTAGCCTCTTTCTGGTGGCTTTTGGGAGTCGGTTGTTTAGCCTTTAGGGAGTCGGTTGTTTAGCCTTTAGGGACTTCCATGGTTTGTTATTTTATCTGTAAATGGTTGGACTCTTGGTTTTATCGTGGTTTTATAGGTTTAATATTTAGTTTCTGATTTAATTTATTTGATATAAC
>JAYKKM010000522.1:422500-435000 GCA_035772405.1 Chrysogorgia sp. JL179-B06
TTACATATTTTGAATTTCACGACGAACATGTCACCGCACCAAACAAAGTATGAGGGAACCTTGACCACGAGGAATTTCACTCCGCTTACCCAACATTCTATGATAGCTGGGATGGTAACGACCCTTCGGGATGGTAACGACCGTTTACGAAAGGGAAAATTGCGGCGGCGCCAGGGGGTAGTTGGGACTTGGGACTCGTCCAAGTCACTTCTCGCCAAGCTCGATTTTCCAATAAGCAAGTTCGTAATCTCGGGAACGCGCATGCTCATAACTGGTCATAATGAGATTCAGGATAGAATCCAGCTCATTGAAGCATATCGAGCAATATAATTTTCAACAGAAAATTACCAAAAAGGGCGTTTGCAGATAGTGAAAAGGGCCTGGCCCAACCTCGTACCCAGGGCATTTCGCTTCCACGGTCGAAGATCGGTGAAAATAGTCCTAGGATCGGCTGGTCGATTCCATAATCTTATTGGCCAGTTCTAAAACTCGATTAATTCAGCTAGAGTATAATTTATTCATCTAAATCCACATGTAAAGCAATTTCCTCGCCACTGATACGCGTATATATCAAATATATTCCTAAGTTAGGGTACAAAAATAAAGTGGTACACTCTCTTTATACCATTCCAGAAAACACAGTAACTTACTATGTGATTAATCACATAGGGAGATCGAGTCGTAATATATATATTTTTTCTTATATTTTTCGGTAACAATGTCTACAAATATATGCAAAATAGTTAGCTAAGTGATTATTTAGGAGACGAGGTACGAAGACGAACTCACGTTGATATATAAATGGTGCAACATCAGGGAGTAAAAATTGCAATATTGCGCAAATTAATAAAACAATATATGAAATCCCTTGACGCCTTCGGTATACCTTTTTTGTATACTTCAACTTTACATTTTATGAGCTGCTACATTCTTTATGTAACTTTTTTTTAGTTCAATGGTTTGGAAGAGGACCTCCACATCGACTACCTTTTCATGGCAGTTGTGAAGGGTCATATGGAAGTGTTCTGTTCTAGAAGGGGAGGCCAGTTCGCAAAGAAAGATAACATCGCTGCAAAATTTTTTTCCTTTGCAAACAGTGCACGTGGTAGGTAGTATTTTTCAGGGTGAGCGTCAAAATTACTAAGATTTCTCATACAAGTTTATTTTATATTGACAAAAAATTACTACGTGAATGATAAGGATATATTAAATCAGTTGCAAGTAAATTGTGGAAATTATTTAACAATTACTTGCATACACTTTCACACTAGCAGAAAATAAAATGATGAGTGGGTGAAACCCATAGAGCAATACAAGATAAAAATAACGAAAAAATTTCATCATTGTCAAAAATTATCATTGACTTACGCTGTGCTTTTAAATCATATAATAATAGTGTGGTTCAACACGTGTTTTATACATATTAGCAGGTACTAAAGAAAGTCAGTATTCGGACGACCAATCCACCAGGTGTAAAAGTAAACGAAAAAGAGTGCGGGACCTTTTCAACCAGAAATACGGTTAGTAAACCAAATTATTACATGATTGAGTCGGTTTTCTTTGATGTACCGCGGGATGTATATACTAATTAGATAAGAAATGAAGAAAATCTTTGTCCAAGGTGAAAAAATAAACAAAACTATGTTAGAAAACCTCCTCAATCATGAAATAAGTCGGTTAATTACCTCGTCAGCTAAGTCAGTTATAAACAAGTCAGTTGATGTACATCCCTCGTTCTCGGTAATTAACTCTTACATGTTTTATAAATTTAATTTTCTCGTAAATTAAAACTCTCTTTAAAAGATAATTTAATTGTTGTGTTGTGCGTCAATTTGTAGCTTCTGCGACTGGTGTTCCAGACTCCCAATTCCCGTATTTGGCATATTCGCGAGGGGATATAAAATTGATAGTGACAAACATGCCAGAAAACATCAGTCTTCAAAACCCGTCAAGGTTTGGTGAAGACAAACTTGACAAGATTTTAGCGGTAGAAGATCATTTGTCTTTTTCCTTGCCAATGGATCCCGAAGGTGACGGAGGGCGCAGTGGTGGCGCTAGAGGTGATGATTTTGCTGGAGAAAACAATGAGGGTGACGGAGGGAACAGTGGTGGTGATAGAGGTGATGATGTGGCTGGAGAAAACAATGAGGGTGACGGAGGTAACAGTGGTGGTGATAGAGGTGATGATGTGGCTGGAGAAAACAATGAGGGTGACGGAGGGAACAGTGGTGGTGATAGAGGTGATGATGTGGCTGGAGAAAACAATGAGGGTGACGGAGGGAACAGTGGTGGTGATAGAGGTGAAGATGTGGCTAGAGAAAACAATGAGGGTGACGGAGGGAACAGTGGTGGTGATAGAGGTGAAGATGTGGCTGGAGAAAACAATGAGGGTGACGGAGGGAACAGTGGTGGTGCTAGAGGTGAAGATGTGGCTGGAGAAAACGAGGGTGGCGGAGGAAACAGAGGTGGTTATGTTATAGATAATGATATGGATGGTGGTAATAATGAGGATGATGGAGAGAACAGTGGCGTTGACGCTGTGGGCAAACGAATGAATATGGGCAAACGTACTAGGGGCGGAGAGAGAGGCAAAGACTTGGGACAGTGTAGTGGTGAAAAGAAAAGAAAGAAAGTACAACAAAATAAAGGTAATACAACAAAAGGGAAAAGCAAAAATGAAGAAGAGAAAAAAACGGACGATAAATGCAGAGCATTGGTTTGCCAGGAACCATTTTGGAAACGAGAAGAGGTGGATTGGGTTTTTTGCGATCATTGTGAAGAATGGTATCACTGGGAATGCGTTGGGCTTAGTAAAAAACCAAGGGGACCATTTGACTGTGGATGCCAAATAACGATAGAAAATAAGTAAGTTTCGATTACGTGGACTTCTTTCTTTCTTTCTCTTTCTTTCTTTCTTTCTTTCTTTCTTTCTTTCTTTCTTTCTTTCTTTCTTTCTTTCTTTCTTTCTTTCTTTCTTTCTTTCTTTCTTTCTTTCTTTCTTTCTTTCTTTCTTTCTTTCTTTCTTTCTTTCTTTCTTTCTTTCTTTCTTTCTTTCTTTCTTTCTTTTCTTTCTTTCTTTCTTTCTTTCTTTCTTTCTTTCTTTCTTTCTTTCTTTCTTTCTTTCTTTCTTTCTTTCTTTCTTTCTTTCTTTCTTTCTTTCTTTCTTTCTTTCTTTCTTTCTTTCTTTCTTTCTTTCTTTCTTTCTTTCTTTTCTTTCTTTCTTTCTTTCTTTCTTTCTTTCTTTCTTTCTTTCTTTCTTTCTTTCTTTCTTTCTTTCTTTTCTTTCTTTCTTTCTTTCTTTCTTTTTCTTTCTTTCTTTCTTTCTTTCTTTCTTTCTTTCTTTCTTTCTTTCTTTCTTTCTTTCTTTCTTTCTTTCTTTCTTTCTTTCTTTTCTTTCTTTCTTTCTTTCTTTCTTTCTTTCTTTCTTTCTTTCTTTCTTTCTTTCTTTCTTTCTTTCTTTCTTCTTTCTTTCTTTCTTTCTTTCTTTCTTTCTTTCTTTCTTTCTTTCTTTCTTTCTTTCTTTCTTTCTTTCTTTCTTTCTTTTCTTTCTTTCTTTCTTTCTTTCTTCTTTCTTTCTTTCTTTCTTTCTTTCTTTCTTTCTTTCTTTCTTTCTTCTTTCTTTCTTTCTTTCTTTCTTTCTTTCTTTCTTTCTTTCTTTCTTTCTTTCTTTCTTTCTTTCTTTCTTTCTTTCTTTCTTTCTTTCTTTCTTTCTTTCTTTCTTTCTTTCTTTCTTTCTTTCTTTCTTTCTTTCTTTCTTTCTTTCTTTTCTTTCTTTTCTTTCTTTCTTTCTTTCTTTCTTTCTTTCTTTCTTTCTTTCTTTCTTTCTTTCTTTCTTTCTTTCTTTCTTTTCTTTCTTTCTTTCTTTCTTTCTTTCTTTCTTTTCTTTCTTTCTTTCTTTCTTTCTTTCTTTCTTTCTTTCTTTCTTTTTCTTTCTTCTTTCTTTCTTTCTTTCTTTCTTTCTTTCTTTTCTTCTTTCTTTCTTTCTTTCTTTCTTTCTTTCTTTCTTTATGTAATTTAACAGTCTCGATTAATCCTATTTCAGGATGACCAAGGATTACTCTGGCTTAAATTTGTCTCTTCCAGCCTTTAGAGGATTAAAGGTAAATACTAAATTAGCATGCGCAATAGTTTTCCCTGTATGAGAAATAAGAAAATTATTCTTTTGCAAAAGTTTTGCTAATTCAAGATATCTTTAGAGTCGTCTTCATCGAATTAGCAGAAGTAAGTTGGCAAGCAAACGGCATCGCCTGTTTTCCGAGCGTGGAAACAGCTCAAAGGCTGAACGGGAATTAAAACAGCTAGCTTACTGTGGACCGTTTAACTGCAAACAGGTATTTTAGAATTCATATAATTGAAAATTGATATTTTCAGTATTCAATTAAGTTCTTCTTTGAGCACAATATTTTAGAATTTTTATAATATTTATATTTTAGCGTACAAGTATCTTGAAACAAACGAAACGCATTGTCAACGAAATTTGGCCAACGTTTGACCAAAGCAATTTCGCATACGCGAAATATGTCGAGGAAGTGGTGTTTATTGAAGTAAGTATGTAAATAAAAATATATTTTATTTACCAAACAGGAGGTCCCGACTCCGTACTGGGACTGAACGTTCGGACCGAGGACCCTACAGTCAAGCAGCATGATCTCATGCCAAATCATCATAAGCATGGTCTTATCCATTAAGACATGCCCGAATTTCTAAAAAGAGTGCTGCGTAGGCAGTGTTTTGGATATATAGCAAAGTAATGCAAATGAGCTTGAACAAAGGATTTTGCTCATTTACATTAGATTCGACACATAAAAAAACGTCGAGTTGGTCGAAACGACGTCAGTATTTTGTTCATAAAAATCTAGGCAGTTCACCACCTTTTCGCTTTGCCTTAATAGCCCTTTAAGCGGTTGCTATTAATAGCTCAAAATGCGGACAAACAAACCAAATTTGACGCACAAATGATTGCAAACGAGCTCTTTTTTTGTTATGGCCGCAATAATTATGACAAACATGGGTACTGACGTCATATCGACAAAGTGCTGTTTATAGTTTGATTCCAAACCCCAACCCAGCTGGCCCTAACACAAAATTCTTACCGCTAACCCTACGCGTGTTTGTAAACTTATAGATTAACATATGACGTACCGCCTTGTGGGATTAAATTTAAAAAAAATTACGATCAGTACGGACCGATTTTTTAATAAATAAACGTTTATATTTTTGTTTCCAATTTATTCGTAAAATGAAATAAGTTTACTTAATTTCCATGGCATATATTTTTTCTTTAATTGTAGGTGCTGATTTTTGCTATAGAAAAAAAAGAGGAGTGCAACAGAAACATTGCAGAAATTATTTATTATAACTGCATTCCGCAACACGATGAAGACGACAGTAGTGATGAAGACACCGATACTTGAATTAGCTATTTTATTTCAACCTCGTACCCAGGGCATTTTGCCTCCTCGGTTGAAGGTCGGCGAAAATGGCCCTGGGATCGGCTGGTCGATTCCATAATCTTATAATTATATTGGCCAGTTCCAAAACTCGATTAATTCAGCTAGAGTATAATTTATTCATCTAAATCCACATGTTAAGAAATTTCATCGCCTTTCAATTTTACCAGAAATAAGAAATATAAGGGCTTTGGTTTATTGTCAAGAACTGCATTCCATATATCTACTTGTTCGTCCATGATATTTATACGAGATAATCATGAATGTATTATGAATTAGTTGGTTTTACGATGAATTATTTACATGAACAAGTCTGCAGAGCGTTGCATATTTCTCATCATTATCACATCAACAGAGTAAACAAAGACGAATGAGCTAAATTATCATAAATTATCATATCAAAACACCCAGAAATTCTGGGTGTCGTGTGACCAGCCAATCCCAGGGCCATTTTCGCCGACCTTCCACCGTGGAGGCAAAATGCCCTAGGTACGAAAATATCAGTTGTGTCCGTTGAATTATCAGTTGTTGTCAAGAAGTTGAAATATAATAGTTCTATAATGTTTCGCCTTAGCGAATGTAGCAGACGTTTGGATGTCAATGATCATGCATGACTATGCGCGAATGAGATCGATTACTGTGTTATATATATGAATCCCCATCATATTTAGCGACACGCCAGGTGTCGTCGCAGGGACTGAAATTTCATGTCGATTACATGAGATTTTTCATCCCGATTGACTGGCATGCCGATTGATCGGACAAACCTTATCACGACTGTTCACCCTTGTCATGTTTATTTACTGAAACATTTTCGGCTCAAGCCGAAATTCTAAAAAATCAACCGTAACACCCAAATAAGTAACCATGACCCTAATTTATCCATTAAACTAAATCGCGACTGTTAGGGGGTGCTTACATGGAGAAATTTCAGCCCGGGCTGAGATTTCAGCCCGGCTACTGAGGTATGGTAAAGAGAGAGAATAGAAATCACGTACGTGTCGAAAGCGGTCAAGCGGTAACAAATATGGCATAAAAACAAATCTATTTAAATTATTTTCCATACTCCGTAATTTACCATACCTCAGTAGCCGGGCTGAAATCTCAGCCCTTCTCCATGTAAGCACCCCTTAGACAAGATATATTTTCATAAAACTAATCACGACTGTTATAGCCATAATCAAGATATATTTTCATAAAACTTGCCACGACTGTTAGCCGTATCAAGATATATTTTCATAAAACTTATCACGACTGTTAGCCGTATCAAGATATATTTTCATAAAACTAATCACGACTGTTAGCCGAATCAAGATATATTTTCAGAAAACTCAACACGACTGTTATAGCCATAATCAAGATATATTTTCAGAAAACTAATCACGACTGTTAGCCGTATCAAGATATATTTTCATAAAACTTATCACGACTGTTAGCCGTATCAAGATATATTTTCATAAAACTAATAACGACTGTTATAGCCATAATCAAGATATATTTTCATAAAACTTATCACGACTGTTAGCCGTATCAAGATATATTTTCATAAAACTAATCACGACTGTTATAGCCATAATCAAGATATATTTTCATAAAACTTATCACGACTGTTAGCCGTATCAAGATATATTTTCATAAAACTCAACACGACTGTTAGCCGTATCAAGATATATTTTCATAAAACTTATCACGACTGTTAGCCGTATCAAGATATATTTTCATAAAACTAATCACGACTGTTAGCCGTATCAAGATATATTTTCATAAAACTTATCACGACTGTTAGCCGTATCAAGATATATTTTCATAAAACTAATCACGACTGTTAGCCATAATCAAGATATATTTTCATAAAACTAATCACGACTGTTAGCCGTATCAAGATATATTTTCATAAAACTTATCACGACTGTTAGCCGTATCAAGATATATTTTCATAAAACTAATCACGACTGTTAGCCATAATCAAGATATATTTTCATAAAACTAATCACGACTGTTAGCCGTATCAAGATATATTTTCATAAAACTAATCACGACTGTTAGCCATAATCAAGATATATTTTCATAAAACTAATCACGACTGTTAGCCGTATCAAGATATCAAGATATATTTTCATAAAACTTATCACGACTGTTAGCCGTATCAAGATATATTTTCATAAAACTTATCACGACTGTTAGCCGTATCAAGATATATTTTCATAAAACTTATCACGACTGTTAGCCGTATCAAGATATATTTTCATAAAACTTATCACGACTGTTAGCCGTATCAAGATATATTTTCATAAAACTAATAACGACTGTTATAGCCATAATCAAGATATATTTTCATAAAACTTATCACGACTGTTAGCCGTATCAAGATATATTTTCATAAAACTAATCACGACTGTTATAGCCATAATCAAGATATATTTTCATAAAACTTATCACGACTGTTAGCCGTATCAAGATCATATTTTCATAAAACTTATCACGACTGCATGTTATCCGTGTCAAGATATATTTTTACATATAATGGGCCGCGGCAACTCATGCAGTTGCCTCTATCAAACTTAGGGGCTGTTTATATGAGAAGCGGGATGCAGGTTAAGCGGGATCGTCAACAGCTTATATTTGCCTTTATTCATATAATGGCGGCCATATTAAATATTCTTTTATGTGCATCTTAATTAGCCTTTAGTGCATGCCCGATCGTTTGTGTGTCAGTAATTCAAAAGAATCTTTTCTTCCGAACGAGGTTGTAAAGGCTAATTTATATGCGCATAAAAAATATTTAAAATGGCAGCTATTATGAAAGATGTCTATGCCCCGTCCCGCCTAACCGGGATAATATCGGAAAATCGTTTCTAGTTTAGGGAGCTGTTTATCCAATACAGATGAGTAATATATAGGACAACAACTGTCAATATTACCATTTGCGAGCTACCGGTAGGCCTAACCGTGGCTTGCAAATACTAGCCATATCCATCGATCGCTCTGTGATATTCTGTAGTTTGTAGCTTTGTTTTTGATCAATTTGGCCAGTCTTCTTCGAGCGCGAAATGTCTAGGGTGTATAATTGTCTCGCCCGAAAACATTCTCATATACATTTAAACTCTGGATGAGAAGCGCCCGTCCCGTTTACTTGTCACGTCCTGCCTCCAGTATAAATAGTCCCTATAAGCCTTAGTAATACATTAGTTTAGAAAGATTTGCGCTTCTGCTGTATTTAATATACTCTCGCCAATGTCGGTTTCCTCATCTTCTGAATCAGTCTCATCATAGGCGATTTCATCCATGTCCGCAGTTATTGGTTGATTCATTGAGAAGTCCTCTTCTTCTTCTCGAGCTTCTGCGAGAACCGTGGCTGATCCTGTTGCATCTCGCTCTTGATTCGACGATTTAAATTGAGGGAACGAAACATCAATGTATAGGCTAAATTTATTAAGAAGAAAAGTCATCGTCGACTCCGTGTTCAGCAGTTTCAAACGCACAAAGTGCTTTGCTCCGGAAACCTCATCAGTTTCTTCGTTCTCGGCAAGTGAATCATCGACGATAAAGTTTTGAAGGATGACGTGTTGTTGATTGTAGTATTCGCAAGTGTTTTTCATTTCATCCTTTACAAGGGCTTTCTCTTCCATGCACCGCTTTGTCATAAAGTATAAGTCAATTGCTTTGCGCTTCAAAACAAAAGGAATATCATTCTCAGTACTAGCACCCGTAATTGAAGACCAGAATGTGCTGTCAGGATCTTTAATTTCTTCATAATTGAGCGCAAATTGAAATGACGATGATTGTCCATGTTCCATCTTATTATAACCATCTATAATCTTCTTTACCCTCTTCGTTACGCGATTGATTTGCTTGGCTAACCTGGCAGCAAGGGTTTGCCCTTCTGTAAGAAGTAAAACAAATATATTAAATCGAGTTTACCACTACTACAATTTATGAACATTCCTAGTTTTAAGATTTTATTAGCTTCGCTTTTCGTCCCTGATCAGAGCTTTACTGAACGTTACTACATCAGAGCTTTACTGAACGTTACATCATGGTGTTTGGAAACGTCAACTACACGTAATACAACTGGTTGTCTACGTGATTGACGTTTATCCAAACATGCATGCAACATTCAGTAAAACCAAAGAATAAATATCTAACGTTAATCTTTATTCTGTGGCAAAGCTGATATCCCTGGTGCATGGAACGAAAACTAAGCTAATAAAATCTTAGAAACATGGATGTTTCCTCAAATTCAAAGCTTCAAACAATATATTCCTAATTCTGTTAATATGACATTCACAAAGTTACATACCAAAGTATTTTGACTTCAGACTTAACAGGAACCATCGTTCAACAATATGTTTTCTCAAATTCTGGAGACAGCTTTTGGCCTTGTTGTCAGAAATTTGTTCTTTGGTTTTCAAGAATTTTTCGTCTTCGGATTTCCACCGCAATGAAATCTTGTTTTCTACCTCTAGATTATGGAGGAGCGTGTCAATCCTAAAAAAGATTATGTGTAGATTATTAGCGAGTGGCGCTATACTTCGAAGACAGGAGGTAGTAGGACAACATATATATGTTTATGCATGATATATAAATTTCGTTTATTTACTTTTAAAGACCAAATTTCCATGTCGCTGAGATCGTCTATGGCTTATAAATACACATGTTAATGCTGTGAAGCATTGTATTTGGGGATAAATCGCTGCCATTAATTCACGTATCTAATTTTATGTTATTATTATTATTAATTGTTAATCACAGCAAACTATCTTAACCCTGGTTCCTTAAATGAGGCATCAAGCTACTTCTTGTGGCCTTAGGTGCCTTGACATAACATACTTCACTATTATTATTATTATTATTATTTAAAAAAAATTATTATTATTATTATTATTATTAAACAATCTTTATACAGGTTTACATTTTTCAGCTATATAAAAAAGTTGCTATCCTACTGTATGCAAGGACCTGTATTTTATAGCCTGCGCAGCCCATCCCAGCCCCTTTGCGCCTGCTATGCAGGCTATGTATTTTATCTTTATTTTACCGTAACACACAAATTTGCTAATTAATAATATAGATATACTACATTCAAGTTATCTTAGTTGATTCTGTTCAATTGCTTACTTTTGCATTTGGTTGTAAAATGTTGTTAACTGATTAGGATCAGTGCATTTCTGCCATCTTTCATAAAGGCCGTAGTACATTTGAAGGTAAATGACGTACTTCTGCTCCCACGAAACCTCCTCTAAAAATGCAAAAAAAGCATAAATATTTCATTAATACGTGTAACAAACTTTGAATTTAAAAAAATTAACATCATAAGTAAATTACATATACACCATAAAGAGCACACCTGTCTGTATTGCTTTTTGCATATATTGGAGTTCTTCACTAGCCCACTCTTCGACTTGTTCATTGCCAACTTGTACTAACGAAATGAAAAATTTATATTGGCAGCTATTACAAACAAAAATTGTTGTCCAACGCATTTGATATTCAATAAAAATGGAAGAAATTCTTTCTTGTGACTTATTGTGATGCGATAGATCACAGTTAATAAATATAATTCCATTTTAAGGGGTGCAATGAACACAATTATGTCCTGTACTGGATAGAAAGACAACACCAAACCAATCTACCTCTGAGCTCGATAATCTACAAGAACCTAGAACTATCAACGAAAACTTCATCAAACCCACAACGTTTAATCAATTTAAAGACAACAAAAAAACCGGACGTTAACGTTATGAAGCCAGATAAACGTACAACTACAACTATATACCCAATGGTCAGAACTGTGCATAGGAATAAACCTAAAACGTTTTGAAGCATACCAGTAAATGATTTTAACAGATTATCCAGGTCATTGTTTGCCGCTTCTTCCATTGCAATTGCCTTTTCCATTCTACTTACGAGCATTGGTCCTGTAAAGAATGTTATTCATTCGAGGAATATATGAATGCGAAAATATAGTCTTGAAAAAGCATCAAGACACTAAACATTTTCACAAGGATCCTTTAAGATAGACATACCCAATTTCCGTACAGTTTGCCTTCCATAGTGAAGTAATGCATCCGTTAGAACGTCAGTTCTGTGACTTGGGCGCATTTCTTTGGTCATTTTGCCAAATGGTCTTAAATAGGCCCACAATCTTTCCAACATTTCGCCATCGGTGAGACCAAATCCAACTTTGCGCCGAGGACTAAATTTTACCTATATAGCAAATAGTTAAGCCTATAGCATTAAATATGTTAAAACGTTTACCTATACGGTAATAAAGGACATCTAATTTCAGAATGATCAGCATCAGAACACACCATCAAACCCTAATATACAAACGAAATTATAATTAAAACATTTAACGAAAAAAAGGGCTCCGCGGCTCATCCATACTGTACATGCAGCTAGTACAAACCATAAATTCGTTGGAAAGAGAGATGTTTAATGTATAAAATATACGTGAATATCAAGTGTTTATTTAATAACTAACCTGGCATTCCCCTTCATGACCATAGCAATGAAAAACAGGAATGGCAAATTCGATGGTATCCAATAGTTCATCCTCTCCTCTACTCTAAATATCAAGTAAAATATTTTCCATAAACATGCAGCAGTAAAAGAAAGAAAGAACAAAAGAAAGAACAAAAGAAAGAACAAAAGAGCGAACGAAAGAAAGAACGAAAAAACAAAAGAAAGAACGAACGAAAGAACGAACGACCGAAAGAAAGAAACAAAGAAAGAAACTCACATGCAAATGCTTCACAAGCATGCAAGAAATATCATAGAGAATATTTATTTCTAAATTAGGTTTCTCCAAAAGCACTTTTTGCATGTCCTCCACCATCCACACCGCATATGCTAGCCTGAAAGAGGATGATGTTGGATTAATTTAATATCTGTTCAAGAAACTTGAAGAAAACCCACATCTGAATAGCAAGGATACTGTAGGTATAGTAAATAGTTGGAAGGAAAAGACTCATTTAGCCTGGGGATTTACATGTGGGACATTCAGCTTTCTTGTAGCAGTTCAAGCAGTACTATTAATGGACCTAAAGG
>JAYKKM010000522.1:437500-450000 GCA_035772405.1 Chrysogorgia sp. JL179-B06
ATATATATATATATATATATATATATATATTATATAGGTAATAGGTAAGCACTGCACTGCACTAGCAATCGCAGGTTCAATTCCTACCGGAAGGCCGCTAAGTTGCATTTTTCACAACTGGTCCCGGTTTGGTCTTAAAATGTATGTATTCCAACACTCGGAGTTTTCCTTCGCTATATATATATATATATATGTATATATATATATGTATATGTATATGTATATATATATATATATATATATGTATATATATATATATATATATATGTATATATATATATAATTGTCAGGATCGAAATCATATGGGTAGAGTGCTCGATACCGGGGTAGAGCAGGATAGTAAAACAAAAAGACAATCTCGAGTTACTTCATTTGAACTTTAATTCACTACAAATAAGTAACTTGAGATTGTCTTTTTGTTTTACTATATATATATATATATATATATATATATATATATATATATATATATATATATATATAATGATATAATATTAATGCACTATTTTAGGCAATCTTACCTTTGGACATGCTGGGCATACATTTCCATTGTCAAGATCAGGTAAAATGCATGTTAGAGAAGTAAGTTTATGCCTATAAAGTCTAAAGAAAAAGAAAAACAGCTGCAGCAAATTATACTAACTGATAATTAACACAATTTACATCAGACATCTCCAAAACAAACACTGTAGGTGCCGACATGTCCAAAAGGCAGGATCAGTCATGGATCCATCATCCATGGGGGATTGCGTTATACTGTATGTTGCAATATGAACACTCGAGACATACACAGACAGTTTTGTAGTGATAATTCGAATAGTAATATTATAATCTCATTAAATAATTATACTGTTATAGTTCTCTGTGATTGCCATGGATAACTTCATGGACATCATCATAATATGACATCTAAAATCCAGTATCTGCTCCTGAGGATCATGCTAATAAATTGCTAATTACACCAAGTCCAATTTATAATATATATAATGTCTTCAAATTAGACAACTTGATAATACCTATACTCTTCAAATGAATCTAATATAACTGGATATATTTCACGTGAAGCTGAACAAGGTACAATCTTTGACATGTTGAAGGTTTTATATGCTTGACAAATGCCTTTCAGTGACACCTGGCATTCCATCTGCATTGCATGGAAAAGCTCCAGAAGCTCAATTGAGAATGCCATGGTTGGTTTTGATGGAGTGGCTCCCCAAAGACCAAACTGAATAAGCTGGACAAACATTGGTTCACAACTACAAAATTCAATTTCTACTTCAAAACTGGTACCTGCAGACAAAGAAATTAATTTAGAAAATGAAAATTACATTTGACAGCAGGATTACATTATTATGAAGACCAACAATAAGTACATATAGTACCATGCATACAATCACAATTCACAAGCACATATTAATTCAATAATATATATATATATATATATATATATATATATATATATATATATATATATATATATATATATATATATATATATATATATATATATATATATATATATATATATATATACATAGTACTGTATATAGCATCTTAATATTGCTACCTGATAAATCCATAACAACAATAGATCGAGAATGTCGAGAAGAGTCGCACAAGCAGATTGAGGTCAATCTCCGATGAAAGTCAAGGGGGAAAAATATGCCATTCTATTATGATATAAAATTGTATTTAATTGAAGGAAAGTAAGTAAAATTGACTGAAACAGGAATTTTAAGTAATAATGTAATGATAATGTTGTATATAAATTCTAAACCAATAAAATGTAAACATATGGGAAAACAAAATAAATACCCAAAGCAATTAGGCCTGAGCTTTGAATTAAAAAGGCTGTGCTCATGATACTAAGGGCGGCAGAAAGATAAATACCATGGGGGGGGGGGGGGGGGGGTTGCTGACTGCAAAGCCGATGGCAAAGTCTGAGATTGCTAGGGGGTCTGGTGGCATGCCCCCCATAAATTTTTGAAAATGTAAACACTCTGAAATGGCATTTCCAGTATTTTGAGAGCACATGCATCAGTGATCAACTTGACCTAGTCTACCAAACATGCAACTATCTCCAACGTGAGGAGGTCTGGGTATCAACAAAGCGTGCAAACTACTGGGCATAAACTGGATAATTAATTTTAACATATGACAAATGGTGATTATAAAAAGAGGCCCTGACTCAGGGCCCATGAGACAAGATGGGTTTGCAAAACACCTAATTACCTCAATATTGATAATTTGATTCCAAAGTATCACTAGTTTACTAGTTTATTGGGGGGGGGGGGGCTATACCCCCCCCCAATCCCATTCCACCCCCTAGTTTCAAATGATCTGAATTCTCTTCTCAATACCCCAAACATGCTGCAGCATATAAATATTATTAAGTTTACCTTGAGGATTTCTACACGATGAAATATATTAGTTTGTATGTGCATCTGTTTTGCACACTCCTCGCAGTACATAGCCATTGGTCCACAATCTTTGCAAATACAACACGCTGCAGTACCACATAACATGCACTTCGAATTATGTGTTATGCCATTTATTTTGAATGTCATTCGAAGAACTCCATCTCTCATCTTTTCCCACGCCGTTTGTTTTTTCTGTACTTTCTGATAATACCTAGAAAGGGTTTCACTGTCAGAATGGGTGGAGGTGTCACTGTTGACATCATGATCACTCACATCCACAAGCCCATCACTATCTTCCAAAAATGGAATGGATATTTCGTTCATGTGATCTTCCTCAGAAAGGTTAGCAATATCGCAAACATCAACTTCAGTCGAACCGTCCTCATAATGGAAATTTACTTGAACTTCTGGTGTATTTCTCCTCGTATTTCTCTTCCTCTTCCTAGTATAAAATGTTTACAATAATTATTTATTTAATAAATATGCTTTGTCCTTTACCAATTTATTATGACAAACGTTTCACAAATAAATTTGCAGAGGAACCAAAAATTATCTTTAGCTTCATGTTTAGAAATACTAGCATTACTCTGTTAGTTTTCGCGTAAATGTACTCTATTTCAACGCTTAAATCATATAATATTGATCTAACACTAAATAAATATAATACCTTCCCATTTCAAAGTCTTCCAATTCGATAGTGAGAATACCGAAATAGTATTTTGATCGACTAACAGCCGGTATTTTGGGCCGTATTTTTATCGACTATTAGTCGTCTTGAGTATGGACGAATCGGGTGGCAAACAATTCAAATCCACCTGAACATGTGGTCAGCGAAAACGGCGGCCATATTGGAAATGAAGTCGACAACAACAACGAAGCAAATGTCGAATTAACAGATGAAAGTTGTTTGATTAATACTCCTGATCAACCTCAAATTATCGCGCATGAACCGTGTTCAGGATGTCTAAACAATTCTCGTTCAATCGAACAATTATGGCAGAAATGTAGTGCTCTTGAAAGCAAAGTTATGGGGAAGAAAGCATCAAATGTTGATTGTGGGCCATTCCATTTAATGTCCACACCCCCCTATGGACGAGTTTTTCTGAAGGGTCTGGGAAATTGATGAGATTTTCTGAGGGGTCTTGGAAATGACGAGAGATTTTCTGAGGGTTCTTGGAAATTACGAGATTTTCAGAGGGTCTGGGAAATGACGAGATTTTCTGAGAGGTCTGGGGTGCAAATGATGACGAATTTCCAGGTTGATCATAATAATTATAAATTGGAAATGCTGTTCGATTTACAATAATACTAAAAATAGATATCCCCAACACTTGGGACGGGCTGCGAAGTACGGGGGGGGGGGGGGGGGCATTGCGCCGGCTACGCAGGCTAACACGAAATGCAAGCAAGAGCGCCTAACGTGCTCGATTTTTTGGTAACATGATTGAGGTCTCACGTTAAAGAAGACGGCTCTCAAGTCGCCTCATTGTACGTAGCATTCGGAATTCTCATGAATGTTAGATAAAGTTATCCATGGTGCAAAAAATTGCCTCAGTCCAGTCCGTTCTGCGCATGTCCACGTTTCTGTTTACATCGTTTGTTTACATTGCATTATATAAACATTGAACATGAAATATTGCGGATTTTTCTCCCACACTTGAGCTTTTCCGCCAAAAAAGCGTGTTATAAGAAGCTGTTCCTAAATGTGGATAATATATCGAACAACCACTCGTGCCTTCGCCACCTTTGACGAATACTCAATTTCGAACTGTCACAAATCTATTCCGTTGAAGTTTGTTGACATATGGGGTGCAGCACTTTTGAAAAATCACACATGCGCAAAACGGACTGGACTGCACCTTTACGGAAATGCGACCAAAAAGTATCTTGATTTCTCTATTATAAGTCATCGGACGTAGTGTTTATATTGCAGAAATTAAGCCGGGATTAAACGAGAACGTAATGGCTTGCGAGTTTATAACATGGTATATGATTGGTGTGTTGCGTCATCGCAAGTTGGCAGCCAAACGAAGCACAAATCAAAAACTTGCGCTGTGTTGCGTTCTCGAACATCATCCAGAATCAAAATAAAGATTCATGAAAGATATTTTCCATGCCACACAAACGTCTTGGTCGTTTATAAAAAGGTGTCAAGTCTTTTGTTATTGTTTGAAGTTTCGACAATCAGCCAACACCTATTAATATTTTGATAACTTCCGTTGTTTTTTCCCACTCTTCGACACCGAACGATGGAGGTAGTTGACACATTTGAAAAAGAGTCGCTAAACTTAAATTGAATAAGAATCTCCTCTTAATAACATAATACAATACGCTTTGCATCACCTTACTTCGTCTTCTTATTTTAATAATATTTTGTAGTAGGAAAGCCTTTGCGGGGAGCGAGTTGGTGATTTCCCGCATTCGACGTTTGAATCAACAGTCAGAATTTTTGGGCCTTACAATACACAATTCAGTGTTTATCGACCTTTAATTCTAAAATCATACTCTTTTCCATCCCAAATCCCAATTAGAAATCCTAATTTAAACACCAAACAATTTTTTCACCTCTGAAAATCCTAACCCTAACCGTTAAAAATCAATAAAACAATAAAAATGAAAGAAAAAAATTAAAAGAAATTTCACATGTGTGATTTCGGCATCGCAACAAGGATCGAAACTGCCGGTCATATAGTTACTAATTCGTTAATCTTTATGACCGGCAGTTCCATTATTGCGATGCCGAATCTGGCGAGTTCAAATCACACAACAGACATCCTTTTTGTGAAATTTCTTTTAATTTTTTTCTTTCGTTTTTTGTATTGATTTTTAACGGTTAGGGTTAGGATTTGGGTTGTGATTAGGGTTTATTTTAGAATTATTGTTTAATTGTTACGATTACTAACTGCCGGTCATAAGATATAAATAAATAGCGCTTATTAATCGAGACAAGTCGAACAAGTTGGTGAACAAAGTTTTTTGAAAACGTTGACCAAAAGTCGGTCTAGTTTCCAGCGAAATTCAATACTCTCAGACGAGAGTGGAATTTATGACAGACTAGGTTGTTTACGCGGATATGAGGCTAATTAAACGGCGAATATTCTTACAACAAAAAGGACACAAAAAAACTTGCACATAGGCTTAAGGCTTGCACTTCGGGCAGAACCACAAACTCTTTGGTGGATCTTTCAAACCGACATATCGATTGTGATTATGTGAAACCAACAATAATAGTCTAATTGTAAAAGTAGGATTTCCTTTTTCGTTAGCTTTTTCGCCTGAATCGTCAATCTCGTTCGCAGGTCAAAAGGAACGCAGGCTCTGAATTACAGTATTAAAATTAGTATTATCAAGACGGTGTACCCAAAATTAATGTCTTATTCAAATAAACAAACTGAAATTATCAATTTAATTGATTATTTGAAGAAGACATTAATTTTCTCAAGAATTGAAACGGAACAGTTGCTGTTGACAGTTGTTTTGAACGTGTTTTGAAGCAGGCCGTGTGGCATGGTGCCTAATTACAAACGGCGCGTCATTTCAAACGTTGAACTTTTCATATGTAGGCTTTGGGAACGAGATTGATGTCGAATCTGATGTAAATGAGAAAAATCCTAGCCTCCTCCGCAGGCAACTCTGTCAGGCTTCTTTTTTCCATATGTTTTTTCCGAGTCAAATAGCTTCCAATAGCTTCTGTTTTGACCGAGTCAGAGAATTAACGTGGACCAATCCCTATACTATAGGGTGGCTGCCGTGGCTCATTAGTGCATTACATTCGACACATCACTAAAGTTCGACGTTTGAAACGAACCTTATACTCAGAGAACCATTCAGAATTATCTAATTCCAATAGCCTAATACACGTTGAGATGTTCGATCTCTATGAAACGGACAAGTATTTTTGGTTTTCAAAACGTTAGCTAATAACATTTTCGATAAAAAGATTGTGATATTTATTTTCAAATTACGGTTCCCGCCTGGTACCTCAATTGCCGATTATAAAATGTTGTTAACTTGCTGAACTCGTTTTTCACTCGACTTCATGTTTATGTATAATTTCAGAGTTTGTTTATTTGAAGAAGGCATTTATTGTCTCAAGAATTGAAAGGAAATAGTCGATGTTATTTTGTAATAAGGTGTATACATTTATTGTTAAAGGGGGGGAACAGTCCGTTCTGCGCAAGTGTGAGCGCAACTTTTTGCGCAACTTTTTTGGAGCTAGGCTGTTTCCCAGTTGCTTTTTAAAAGGACAAAATGCAATACGTTGGTTGAGCTTTCTTTTCAATAATTTATAGCGATGAATGTGGCTTAACAAATAAAATATCCGTCAAACAAAAGGGAAATATGCACCGAAATTTGAAAAAATACAGGTTTCTCTTGATTTTCTTTGCTGTCTTTTGAAATTTTGAAGACTTTTATGACAATATTTATTAAGATAAATATCAAAACACAATTTAAGGTTACTTTTTGTGTGTTACTGCTAAATCCAATATTTGACGACACGAAAAATAACTGTAACTACTACTTCTAAAATACATTTTCTCTGAGTTTTTCGCAACAGATATTTGATAATGCTCTTCTGTTATTGTTCATCTAAAATGACTTTCAGTTTGAAAATGTGTCAATGTAAATCTCGATGTTTTTCCCCAAATTATTCTTATGGCGCTGGCGCTCCAGAGCCTGCCCGCAGGTCATGGGGATCGCAGGCTCTGGGAACGAGATTGGGCGGAACGATAACTCAGGGTTTTGAATTTTGAAGCCATCATGGAGGCTGACATGTAGGTATGCCCTAGTCCTTTTTAGTTGGCCGTGTGATAGAGAAATTAAATTTGATGAAATATAGGTTGTGATAAAAATATATCACATTATTTCAAGTTTAGATTTATTGCCAGTTCACAGTATGTAATTTCAATGGTGAAATAGCTAGTAAGAGCAATAAATATAGGAAAGATTAACCCGCAAACAAATGTAAATAATGCAAGGTCACAACTTCTTTTTTTTATCAGCAAATGCGAAATTTAACGTCAAATTAAACGCGGAGGAAATTAACACGGAGTGTGGTACGGCCAAATAAAATCACGAATGGGTCTGCAACGTACTGACTAAATATCCACGTTTTAGCCAACCTCGTACCCAGGGTCTTTTCTCCGGCGGGAAGTGCAGATAAGACCCTGGGTACGAGGTTGCGTTTTAGCTCAGTGGTTTTAGCTAGCGTTTTAGCCTCATATCCGTGTTTTAGCCTCATAACCGCGTTTTATCTAATACGTCCGCATCTCGGTAATACCGCATCCGACCTAACCCTAAAATCGACCTGTGAGAGTGTAATCACCTCCATAGGTGACGTTGTTGTTTTAACTTTGAAATTGACAAGCTGTTTTCTATTGAATGCGATTGTTTACACCGCGCGTGCCGACTGCCAAATCTTTTCAGGTGATGTTTCACTATGTGTTTCACCCTGCAGGTTTCACTGCCGACGATTTTTAACGCAACCCATGTTGCATGGAAAATTAACGGTGCCGTCCACTCCGTTCTGCGCATGTCCCCGTTTCTGTTTACATTCGTTTGTTTACATTGCATTATATAAACATTGAACAAGAAGTATTGCGGATTTGTTTCCCACGCTTGAGCTTTTTCGCCTAAAAAGCGTGTTATAAGCTGTTCTGTTCGTAAATGTGGATAATATATTTAACTACTACTCGCGCCTTCGCCACCTTTGACGAATACTCGCTTTCGAAGTATGTGCAAATCTATTCCGTTGAAGTTTGTTGACACGTTTTGAAATATCACACATGCGCAGAACGGAGTGACGCGCGTAACATGTTATTTGTCTTTATTTTGGGTAAATG
The DNA here is from genome assembly GCA_035772405.1 of Chrysogorgia sp. JL179-B06. Classification (NCBI taxonomy): domain Eukaryota; kingdom Metazoa; phylum Cnidaria; class Anthozoa; order Scleralcyonacea; family Chrysogorgiidae; genus Chrysogorgia; species Chrysogorgia sp. JL179-B06. The sequence continues at coordinate 445,764 of JAYKKM010000522.1, forward strand.
CTGAAACAGAGGTTGTTTAAATAGTCGTAGGACATGTATATAAACCAAAGGCAATGTGTTACATCTTTCTAGTTTATAATTTCTATAGATTTTTGGCCGGAAGAGTTTACTTATATTTGTGTAACTGCTATGTGTTTAACTGTGTTATTTTTACAAAACAAACATAATGCGCACACCGGAATAAGTTCATATATGCACAAAAATAACAAATGAAAGGTAAACAAATTAACATTCAGCAAAAGCAGGCTTTCAAAAAATATATAGTTTGAGAAATTAAGTCAGTTGGATTTCGCTCAAAAGCGCTCTCAGGAATCCAAAATATCCCAGGCAGGCTTTAGTTAGTCGTGCATAAATTATTCCCCCCTCATTGCCTGGTCTTATATTTAACCATGGTGACGTCATGCAAATTCTCTTTATGCGAATTTCTGAGACTGGTCTTGCTTCAAATGGCGAATTTCTGAGGGGTCTTGCTTAAAATGACGAATTTCTGAGGGGTCTTGCTTAAAATGACGAAATTTCTGAGGGGTCTTGCTTCAAATGGCGAATTTCTGAAGGGTATTGCTCGAGAAAATGGCTAATTTCTAAGGGGTCATGCTTAAAATGACAAATTTCTGAGGGGTTCGGTTAAGAATAACATCGTCCATTAGGAATATCGGAAGGGTTGAACGATTTTTTTTGAAATTCCAAGGGGTCTTGCACAAAATAACGAATTTCTGAGGGGGGTGGACAAAAAAAAAAGTTCTTAAGGGTAAATAAATTTCGGATCTCGTCCATAGGGGGGTGTGGATATTAAATGGAATGGCCCTGTATTTCTTGCCAACACCATGCGTGGCGTATTAAAGATCTCGAAGAGGAACGGGACAATTTACTGGCTGTCATAAAACTATTGGGACAAGACAGCCAAACATCCAATCCAAGTAATCACCCACATGAAAATGAAAGCCCATGGACTAAAGTGAAACATAACAAGAAGGCTAAATCGAACAGAGCTGACCATGGCAGCAACGCAGTTTCTGGTACTCGCGAAGCTGCTCAGAACTCATCAGGTGTCCAACAAAATAGAAATACGGGAATGAGACAACCCGCTGGAACCAGAGATATTAAGATCAACAGAAATCACACCAAAGATTCCAGATCATCTCATCAGCCCACTGAAGCTGGAACCAAACAACATGTTGCCCTGGTTGGAGACTCAATGACCAAACCAATAAATGGGAGAAAACTATCAAAATCAACAATGGTTACATCTCATTCGTTTCCTGGTGCGACTATCGAAGATCTGGCTGATTACGTCAAACCAGTCTTGAAGAGAAAGCCTGATCATGTTATCATTCATGCAGGAACCAACAACCTCCGAAATGATTCACCAAGGCAAATCAAGGAGAAAATGTCAAAGGTTATTGATGGTATCAGGCAAGAGCATCCAACTGTAGGTATAACCATTTCATCAGTAATTAATAGGACTGATAAGCCTTTGAACAATAAAATTTCACAGGTGAATCAATTACTCGAAGAATACTGTAATGCTAACAACTTTGATTTTATTATGAACAATAATATTGACTCTAACTGTTTAAATCCAGGTGGATTGCACCTTAATCCCAAGGGTATACAAACCCTTGCGGCCAACCTTAGAAACTATATTACTTATTGAAATAGTGTTGTCAATGCAAATACCTTACCACATATTAATCCCCCCCTAGATTTAGGGCAATTTCCTAAAACAAATCTTACAAAAACTCGAGGCTTTAAGATGGGCTGTTTGAATATAAACAGTCTGTCAAAACATATTGATGAACTTCAGATTTATATGAAGGATGGCCTCTTTGATGTTTTAGCCATAAATGAAACAAAACTGGATGAATATGATCCAGATTCTATAATAAACTTATCCGGCTATACTTGCATTCGAAAAGATCGAAATAAAGCTGGAGGTGGTGTATGCATATACATTCGAAACACCATAAATTTTACAAGGAAAAAGTCTTTCGAAGATAAAGACTTGGAAATGATTTCGATTGAAATTACAAAAGCAAACTCAAGCCCTTTTCTATTCACAACGTGGTACAGACCACCAAAAAGTTCAGATGAACTATTTGACAAATTTGAAAATTTTTTGAAGAAAGTAGATTCTAAATATAAAGAACACTATATTCTTGGTGATTTAAACTGCGATTTAATTGCATCTAACATTCATTCACATACTTCGAAATTGATTGATTTATTTGATATCTATCAGCTTTCTCAATTAATAAATGAACCGACTCGTGTAACTGAAAACACAAAAACATTGATTGATCATATAATCACCAACAATAAGGATTATTTAACTCACTACGGTGTCTTGACTACCTCAATAAGTGATCATAATTTAATATTTGCCATTCGCAAAATTGATCATCATAGAGGTCCTCCAAGATACATTGAGACAAGAAGCTTCAAAAATTTCAATGAAGCAAAATTTATCCAAGATATTCAAAACACTAATTGGCCAATGCCAAAAGATTCTGATGAAATTAACCATATATGGGAAGACTGGAAAACAACATTGCGGGCCATTTTGGATCGACATGCACCGTGTCGAGTCAAAAGAGTTTGTAATGCAACATCCCCCTGGATCAACCAAGATCTCAAAAAAGAGATCTATGCCAGGGATATATTTAAGAAAAAAGCAACTAAGTCTAATTCACCAGCTGATTGGCTGCTTTTTAAAGAAAAGAGAAATGCAGTTAATCAGTTGGTGAAAAAGACAAAAAAGTCTTACTATCAAGAGGAAATTAAAAACAATTCAGGAAATCCTAAGGGTACATGGAAAGTTTTAAATAATCTGATGCGAAAAAAGTCAAAAAGTTCAGAAATAACTAAATTAAACCTAAACTCATCTGAATCTATTACTGATCCCAAAGACATTGCAAATTCTTTTAATACCCATTTTATAGAGATTGGGCCAAAATTGGCATCACAAATCCCATTACCAGTCCAAGGTAAAACATTTGAAAAATATCTAACAAAAGTTGATTCTACGTTTTGCTTTACAAAAATCCTACCTTCTCGTGTCCTGAAGCTGTTGCAAAACAGTGATGTTGCAAAAGCTGTAGGTATTGATAAATTTTCCAACAAAATTTTAAAAATATGTGCACCATATATTTATGAATCATTGAGTGCCATATTCAATTTGTCACTTGAAACTAATATTGTTCCAAGTGACTGGAAAATTGCCAAGGTAACTCCAATTTTCAAAGTGGGTGATCGCTGCGATAGAAACAATTATAGACCAATTTCAGTTATCTCAAGCGGTTCGCTCGCATTTTTGAAAAGCTTGTGTATGAACAATTAGAGAACTATGTTACCAACAATAATTTCATTAATCCCAGGCAATCTGGTTTTCGATCTTTGTTTTCCACCACAACAGCTATGCTAGATTTAACAAATGAATGGTGTTTCAACATTGATAGAAAACTCTTAAATGGGGTCCTATTCTTAGACCTTAAAAAGGCCTTTGATACAGTGGATCACACAATCCTTATAAAGAAATTGCAATATCTCGGCTTAAATCAGTCTGCAGTTGAGTGGTTTAAATCCTATCTCGGTAAACGAGTACAAATGTGCACGGTTAATGGAATACTATCAGACCCAGAGCAACTCTGCTGTGGAGTGCCACAAGGAACTGTTCTGGGCCCCTCCTGTTTCTAATTTATATCAACGATTTGCCAAATTGTATTAAACATAGTTCGACTAGAATGTTTGCAGATGACACAAACTTAACTGCATCCGGTTCTAGTATCTCTGAAATTAAAACTATGTTAGACAAGGATATTGAATGTTTGACGGAATGGCTTTGTGCTAATAAACTCACATTGAATGTTATTAAAACTGAATACATGTTGATTGGCTCTTGGCAAAGGATATCCAGTCTAACTGACAGTCTAAGTCTTTCTATTAGTGGCATAGCCTTAAAACAGACTCATGCTTTAAAATGTTTAGGACTTACAATTGATGATAATTTGACTTACAAAAATCACATTGAAAATATCATAAAGAAAGTTAAAAGCAATTTAAGTATTATGAGGAAAGCAAAGCCATTCCTTAACCAGCAGCTTCTGAAAAGTATTTACTATTCAATTATTGAACCCCACTTTACTTATTGTTCTGTTGTGTGGGATAGTATTGATAAAACGCTTGCAGACAAGCTTCAGAAGCTACAAAACCGAGCAGCCCGTATCATCACAAGTGCTCC